>MKEJ01076805.1:0-21011 GCA_001753735.1 Embelia ribes
CGTGATGAACTCGTGACGAAGAAATCGTGACTAAGCCGTGAATAACTCGTGAAGAATAATGAAATACTACCAAAATAACTTATGACAACCCACATACATTACCACTATGTGCTGATTTGCAGAAAAAATATAAGTTTGAGCATTCTGTGAAACTCTAGATACACATGATGAGTGCGCGAGTGAGATATGATTTACCTAATCAACTTTGATAATCAACCGAGAGAGATATGTGCATTGAGAGGGAGAGATGAGCAGGAGAGAGAGAAGTTGGAAAGTGAGGGAGAATGTTAGTAGGTGCAGGGGAAAGAGAGGGATAAAGACATTTTGGATATTTCGCAAACCATAAAAATTATTTTTGCAAAGATTATTAGGTTTGTGTTATTTTTACAATTAAACCACTTATTAGGTCATTTCGTCAAATTTCTCCCTTTAGAGAGTACATCTCCACCTTAGTTTTTTAAAAAAAAAAAAAGAAAAGGAGTAAGATAAATCTTCCACATCATATTTTTTTACTCAAAGTTAAAAAATAACTTTTTCAATCAAAATAAAACAAATAAATTGAAAAGAATACTTTTTTAAATCTATTACTTTTATAAATTAATATTTTTGAATTAAATATATAATAGTTTAAGGACAATTAAATCCATTATGCTCACGGCTCCCACTATTTAAAAATGTGGGAGGGTAAGTAACAATTTCTAGCAATAAAAATATAATATTTGAATGAAATTGCAAGATTATCCCCAAAAATTTTTATTACAAAATATTATTTTCAATTCTAAAAATTTGTCCCTCGCAACCCACACCACATAGACAGGCAACAGAGATGATGATATATCGATTCATACACACGTACATACACACACACACACACACACATATATATATATATATATATATTAATGATAATACTACTACTCCCAATCCAATCCATGGCCTCGTCCCGTACATTCCTGCTCAACCCCTCTCTCTACCCCCGCAACCCCCTCCGCCGCCTCTCTCCTCCCCTCACCGCCACACGATTCACCTCCTCCGCCGCCGTTAGACCACCGAAGGTGTCGGCGGCGGCGGCGGCGGGAGGTGGAGGTTTGAAGGCGGTGATATTCGACTGCGACGGAGTGATACTGGAATCGGAGGATCTCCACCGCCGGGCCTACAACGACGCTTTCTCTCACTTCGACGTTCGCTGTTCTTCATCTGAGCCGTTGAATTGGGGCTCCGATTTCTACGATGTGCTCCAGAACACTATCGGCGGTGGCAAACCTAAGATGCGTTGGTACCTACCTTACCATGGTTAAAAGCATTGACACGTTGCAATTTATCAGATTTTTAGCTTAAAAATTATACAATGTTTGGCTGATCAGCTTTAAAGCAGAGCTATTTGTTGTTTTAGCCTAAATAAGCGTACAATTTTATGCTAGGTGACTACAGTTTTTATCTTAGACAGAAATAAGCCGGCTTGTTTACTTACAAGCAGCAACCAAACGAATCCATAGTAGAGAGAAAGTAATGTTATGATAAAAAAATTGCTCTCTTTGTTACATATTAGCACATATAAGTATGCGTAAAATCTGGGGTCATTTTGTTTTTCAAGCTTTAGTTTTTTTTTATGGAACTTGTAAAGGCACTCCGCTACACTTTTTGAGCTATTTTCAGCCCCTAAATTTTAATACATATACCTCAAATTTAGGGCGGATCCATTTAAATAAAGGACGGAAAATAGGAAAAATGCTCTCACCAAAGCTTGTAAACTTGAAAATAGTATCAGGGATGATTACGGTCGCCTAGTTCAAGTGGATTAGTGTATTGAGCCCTCTATATTTTAGGGGATTCAATAGTATTTGGATACATCGGTAGGAAGTTTCCTTGTGTTTGATCTCTAAAAGATAGTCTACAGTCTCATTTAGGAGCACAAGTGATTGTGCGTTTTTGTTTCCTTTTTTCTTAGCTTACTAATTGTGCATTAGGTTGATTAGCTGTTAACTTGTTTTTATTTATGTATTTTTTAATTTTTTTGGGTATAACTTAATTGGTTGTTTTAATCTTTATAGACCTGTCATTTTCTTTGGAAAAAATACGGTTTTTTCATTTAAAAACTGTAGGCAAGCAAACACTTCTCGTGTATAGTGTAGGTAGTTGGTTTATGTATTGGATGGTTTGGACCTTTGAACAATGAGATTGAACTATGATTTGGATGTTTCTCTGATGTATATAATGAACACAGCCTCCTAGATTTGTGGGCTTCATTAACATTTTATGAATTCTTAACTTGATTTTCAATTATGGCATCACATTGATTTGAAACCCACGATCTCAGCGCAACACCATTTTAATCTGTTATTGATTTATTGAAAATAATTCAAATTGTTAGGTACTTTAAGGAGCATGGTTGGCCAATGTCGACAATCTTTGAGACACCTCCAGAAAGTGATGTTGACAGGGCAAAATTAATAGATACTCTCCAGGTACCATCTTCAATTTGACAAGCTAATACTAAGAGTTATGTAGTAAATATATTTTAGTATTGTATCTTTACTGTGGAAATAAGTGCCGATACTTTTTTTTTCTAAGCTAATGCTGTTTGTTTTAATCTCCCAAAAGAACTAAGGTAGTTTCGGCTTGTGTGTTGTTCTTTAGGACTGGAAAACTGAAAGGTATAAAGAGATTATCAAATCTGGAACTGTAAGACATATTTCAATTATTGAATTTATATTTGATTGGGGATTGACAACTTCTGTTCTTTTGCTTATGTGACTGATTTCCCCTATCTAAGATTGTGAACGTTATTGATTTGTTGCTCTTTGGCAGGTGGAGCCTAGACCTGGAGTCTTGAGATTGATGGATGAAGCCAAGGCTGCTGTAAGATAGACATTTTTATCATATAAAACGTAATTGACTTCTTGGTTTTGCTGTAGGAGTTTCTTGTTCATCTGCTTCCTTTTTATCATTTTGTTTTCAATGTATTTCTTTCTTTCTACCGTGAAAATTTTAATTTTGTTGTACCCTTTTAAGTATTACACAGGCAGTATGGGTGTTACCATGCCGAGTTAGCAAATTACTGGTGCGAAAATACGTTGTAGTTTTTCTGTACTATATAAAATATCAATCGTATGCTGTACAGCAAAGGGGCTGTTTTATTTATTAGTGGTAAAGATACGCGAATAGGCTTTTGACAAATCATGGCTTACAGGGTAAATTGCTAGCCGTTTGCTCTGCTGCAACTAAAAGTTCCGTCATACTCTGCCTTGAAAACCTTATTGGGATTGTAAGCCTTCCATTCAATTTGAACTCTTAGACCTAGTTTTTTCCCCCCACTTATATCATCCATGTCTTAAGCCTATTACTATTTTCCTCTTTTTTAGGAGCGCTTCACCAGTCTTGATTGTTTCTTAGCAGGTATGACCATTTAAGTGCCAAGCCATTTCTATTGCTTACTTGTTCAGCTCATTGATTATGTGATACGTATCAATCATCTCTCCCCAAAATAAAAGAAACGATAATTCTGCAATTTATTCCTTTTCCCTGCAGGTGATGATGTGAAAGAAAAGAAGCCCAATCCTTCAATTTATTTGACAGCTGCTCAGGTGAATCATACAGTGCCTAACTTTGAGCATTTCAATATGGTCTAGTAATTTCTGATCAGATGTGTTTCTGCTAAGAACTGTTAAACCTTAAACCTTGCAGAAACTAGGGGTATCTGGTAAAGAATGTTTGGTGGTCGAGGATTCTGTTATCGGGCTACAGGTTAATCTCATATTCTCATATTCTCTTATATATATATATATATATATATATTTTTGGGTATAATGTGCACAGAAATTTTTCATCTGTCTGTGTTGGCTAAGATGGCTTGCTGGTTTCTTGATTTTGTCACACACCCTCAAAGGAATCTGTGGAGTTTGACTGCTTTTTGGTTTTTCTTGCAATTTATTTGCCTTGTTATTGATGGAGTGCAGGCACTTCCATAGCCAAGCCCAGGGCAATCACCGTAAAATTTTCTCTCACCATCAGTGAAGTGATGAAATCATTTCATTTTCGACTGATATACAAATTTGAAGAACCACTTTCTATAATTTATTTGCATGCCATATTATTTAAATGAAAGTCTTTTCATCTTTAAAAAAAAAAACAGAAAAAAAAAACACTAGTATGCAAGCCCTTTCAATGTTTTCAAATCTTACTCCATCTATATTAAGGCTACCTCAGGGTTCCACCATGTACTTGTTTGAGTGTTTGTAGTCGATAGTTGCAATTGATGAACTATCCATACTAATTAATTTCTGAAATACAGGCAGCTACAGGTGCCGGGATGCCATGCATTATTAGTTATACTCCATCAACAGCTAAGCAGGTCGCCCTCTTAATCCACCCTCTCCATCTTCTTCTATTTCTTCTTGTTCTCTGTACCTATCCTTATATACCTGTGTTTGCGTGTCTGCGGAGCTCGAGTCAGTGTATATAGTTTTTGGCTTTAAGGCATTTTTCCTGCATTCATGAAAATGTTTGCATGATAATGTGAACCATATGACTAAAGCTTTTGTTTTCTCTTCTTCATATTTTTGGCATTGATGAAATGGCTAAATGTAAAACCTTGATATCATATAGGATTTTAAAGATGCAATTCGAATCTACCCTGACTTGGCCAACATAAGGTATAGTGGCAGTGTACCCTTGCCAGTTCACTACCTATAGCTGGTTATAATGTTCGATATTTATTAACTAATAGCCACATCACTGCAGATTGGAAGACTTAGAGTTGTTGCTTTCCAATGTTGTTACAACAAGTTGAGGTACTTTTATGATTTAACGTAACACTTTTTGGGTTATAAAATAGAATAAGCTCCAAGATTATTTGAGGTGTTGTATCTTATGCTCCATGTGCATTAGTTCATTTTGAGATTATTGTTTATAGCATTCTGGGTATTTACCCATACAGCCATCAAGGCAATGCCATTTTTAAGCAAGACAATTTTTGTGCCTATATTTCTGCTTATTATATTTGTATATATGGTACTCGTGTCACTACCTAAACTTGCGCGTATGGTCTTTTGATTGATGTGATGGCTAGAGTCTGCTAACAAGTGCACACGACTAATCGCAAGTAGAAATTTACCGCTTGGAATAGGCATAATTTTATAATAGGGGTAGAACTCTCTCTCCAACCCTGAGATTTATAGTTGTAATTCCGTTCTGGTTTTTACCTACTTTGTGAATATGTTGTTTCTTCCTGTTGCTTTGGGTAGTTTGACGGTCAGGCTAAATCTTCGTTTGAACTTTCATATCAATTTTTACGCAAATCTAAGTTTGGATAGAAATTTAGTTTACTTGAGTCGAATTGGATGCCTTATTTGTCAATAAGTTGATCAAATAGATGTTGGAATATACGTAATTTTTTTTCCCACCAAAACATATTGTAATTTGTGGGTACAAAGTTTTTCCTTCGTAGTTAGAATAGCGATGTACTGATCTTGATCTACTTATCGCGGATGAGCTGCCTAGATTTTGTTTCTCTTTTATCCAATGCAATTTGTTCTAGTTGTTGATTCTTGATGGTTGGGACAAGTTTGTTGAAAGGAGAGAATGGTGAAAGCAAGTTTTTGGTTAAATTAGAAAATAGTTATTTCTATTCATAAGATTACAATATATTTAAAAAAAAAACGATATGATCAAACATGGGGCTTTATTAATTTATATGGATAACTAGTAGTTACTATGAAACATTGGATTTGAAAAACCCGTTTCTTCGGAAATCATTTCCGATACGGATTCTTCATTTCCGAAATTGATTTTGGAATTCCTCGCTGAGAAGTTTTCTTACTGGTAACAAACTCGCTAAAATAAGACATTTTTTCTGACCGTAGTTTTTTCTAATTTTGAAGTAGAGTTACAATATCAATTATTAGATTATTTATAATATCGTAGCCGTGGTAAATCATGCTAGAAAATAAGTATAATAATATACAGAAAAATAAAATAGGAGATTAAAAATTACGTGGTTCAACCTCAATTTAAAAGAAGTCTAATTTGGATCTAATATACTAGACTAATATTAGCGTATATTTTTGTTTATATAAATTAGAGATTAAATAATGGAAGCACATGTGAAATAAAGCAGAGAATATGAGCCTCATCACTTTCTGCGCTGTGTCTTGTTGGACTTTTATAGGCTAAAGTTGAACTGCTTTTCTCAATCTCGCAATAGTGAATTTGTTACGAACTAAAAGCAATAGTTAGATGTATTGAGTAATCCGCTACATCATCTTAGTTTATAACAGTAAGGCAATTATAAAAAAAATTTGCATCTTTATTGGACGATATAATTGTGCTCTACTATCTATTTTGCCCCAAGGGGTACTTTTTGTTTCAATGAAAAAAGTAACTTTTGAAGGAAAATATAGCATTAACAACTTTGTGATAATCCCCATTGTCCAAACGTGATCTTAATGTAAATTGTCTATTCTTTTGCGTATTAAGTTTGTCCAATTAGTTTCAAGTTTTATACAATACATACGCATTAAGAAAAAAAACACGTATTAGTAGTATTTGGTTAAAAGAAAGTATTTGACTGTCTTTCAACTTCTGATTATGTATTTTATGAGATTTTTTTAAAATACGTTGAGGTTCCCTTTGAAAATCTATTAATGATATTTTTTTTAACATTGATTAAATGAATACCCTTAAAAATATTAGCAGCATTCCCAATATATATGCATATTTTGTGTGTTTACGATTAAAAATCTTATTTCCTCGTATTCTTACTTGCATCATATTATTTGTTAAACCAATTTATATATTTATATATCCAACTTTAGGAATACAACTGCTTTTAATTTTTATTTTTTTTTAAAACTTATATATATATATATATAACATTTATGCAGGGACGACACCTTCAACTATTGTTATTTTTATTTTTTTTAAAAACTTTTATATATACATATAAGTACCATTTATGCAGGGACGACACACGACACATTTAATGCACTACCCTTAATACCTATATATAAAATATTTTACTTTTTACCTATCAGTATTAAGTATTCAAGTTTCAACAAAAATGCAAAATCCATAATGTAAAGAAGTTTCAACAAGAAGTATTCAAGTTTCATAAATAAGTATTAATAGAGAAAGAAATTGTACCGAACAACCAGAAAACAAACAAACCGTCCTAGAGAAGAAAAGTCTGGAACAACTGAGAAAGAAGGAATTAGGGTAAGAAAGTCTGATAGGTTTGGATAGAATTTTAGGATGAGTTTGGTATTTATACATCTCACTAAAAAGTCACATAAAATCTATTATGTAAAACAATCCACCAAAATTAGCAAAATTTTTAATATCAAAAGACTTTTAGTAACTTATAAAAAGTATTGATTGAATACCACTGAATTTGGACACCTTAAAAAAAATTTAATAATCCTGAATGAATACCACAAAACTTTTTTATATTATATAAAAGTCTTAATTGAATATCACAAGACTTTTTTTATCATAAAAAAATCTATTAAAATTTTTTGAAATCTCAATCTAATACAACTACTTCATAGTTTTACAAGTCGCGGTTAAAATTTCATTTCCCATAAAGCCTTTTCTTTATGTATGGTATTTAAACGCGTCTTCAAAATCGTCATGCACATGAAAATTTTGATTATTAGTACATTCTACTAAATTGATAAATCGCACCCAAGGAACTGTCGTTGTTTGCTACAATCACCGGTCCTTTTTTTATTTCTAGTGCTTTTTACTTAAAAATAAAAGATATTATTTATTTGTACCAACAAAAATATTCTTCTTTTTACTTAGATTTATCAAAATTTTACTTTTGTAGAAGTATGAAATTGGATATTTTTCATTAATACCAACTAGTTTTCACTATTTTCGATACAAAAAAATATATTTTTATTACTTTATGCCAAACACACCTATAACATATAACACTAATACTTAAAACTATACTTTTACATATCTAACAATTTTATTTTTTTTTATATTTTTAAGGTGCAGTCAAACGGGACAACTGTGTCAACAGAAATATGTCTTAGGTAGTGATTAGCAAATCATTATCCTTTATCCCAAACTACCATCGGTGTTCACAATGAGTTCTAAATAATGAGGATTACCCTGTACACTTTTAATACGTGCAAATCCTTACCATTAACTTTAAAAAGATACAAGAGCAAATAAAAGCCAACCGATATGTTTCATATAACTTAAGAAAGTATAAAGTAGAAAGCAAAGTTGTGAAAAAAGAAAAAAAAAAAAAAAAAGATTCGTGGTACCCCCTACTAGCACTAAAGTGCTTGGTGTTACCTCAAAGGAACACAGTGCCACTGTTGTATTAAAGTAGAATAGAAAATATAGTGATTATATATTCAATTTCGATTAACTAGAATTAAAAAAAAAAATTACAAAAGTAGGCCACGAGGAAAGTGTCACTGTGTAACTTTATTTCCCATTACCTTAGGTCGACAAATAATTTTGTTTCTCAATTTTTTTATGATAAGCAGATCAAAGAAAATTAAATGGCCAATTACTAATGTTTGCATTCGTTTTTCTATCTATAAAATCACAAAAAGATAATGAGAGAAAAGCATTTTTTCAGATCATATTTCCTTTTGGGACAAAATGCTGAATAGAATCGCTAATTCTGTATTTAGAGCACTTGTTGAAGTGCACGAATGTTAATATTAGGGATCGGAAAATGGTGAGAATAATGACGGAACTAAAGTTTTGATAAGAGGGGTTATAACATTCTTTATAATTTTGAAAATTTTATTAAATATCTGATATTTTAGTATAAAAATAATTTTTATATAGCTTATGTTAGCATTATACTAAAAATCATGCTTATTACGAATTTAGTATTTTACTAGTACATTTTGTTTGCATGAAACAGGACCGTATCGATATAATTATTTTTATACTGACTAGAAAAAATAATTAATACCCCGTGGTCATGGATATCGTTTATTCTCTTAATCCTAAATTATTATTTAGACATGTGTGCAAAATATTTATTATTCTGATTCAAAAAAATGAGATTCAAAGTGAGTTAATAAACGTAGTGAGTTGGATGATAATATTATTCATATATTGTTTATTGATAATTCATGGAATTCACGTCCCATACTAGAAAATGATAATACTTCCTTAAAATTCTTATAAGTTTTGATCGTGTTAAATCCTACAGATGGATTTTGTAATCCAACATGTCAAATAAGTTAAATGGATAAGTTTAAGGAGGTAACATACTTATTGAATAAATATATCAATATTTTATTTAATAAAATAGATATTTGCAATATTTATGTGGAGAGAAATTATATAATATTGACAATGGAACCGAATTAAATTCGGATATGTGAAGAGAGAATTCAGTCGCAATTCTTTAGTGGAATGAATTACGATTTATATGAATAATAACTAGCTTGGTTGATGAGATAAAATAAGTCTGAATCTATATGGGACAACTATTCAAATATTTATTATTTGTTCCCTATTGTAGTTTATATAAATACATAGCAGAAAAACAGACACACGAAATCAGATTTAAAGAAGAAAAAAAAAGTATTTTATTTTTCTGCTAGGTACGTTGCGAGTCAATTATCCTATCCTGAGTAAGGTGTTAGTAGGGTGTTACGGGTAATACAGTAAAAGATCGAAATCGCAATGGTTCTACTAAAATACAATCAATTGGGATTTGGGAAGAACGAAATTCAGAAAACAAATTTCGTAGGTAATAGTTCCAGCTTATATGGTAAAACGTAATTAATTTTTAATTGTATACATACATGTTATTAGCATATTCAAAACATAATTTTTCCGCTGCATTCTATCTGCTTCAATAATTCCATAATAATTTTTTAGTTTCTTATAATAATTTATATAATGTTAAGCACATATGTTATTAACTTTTGGCTCCTTGTGCATACAAGACATAAGCATATGAAGATTTCCAGCCGTGACAGTGGATTTTGATATCCTGATAATATTTAGAAATCATAGTGGTAGTTTTTCTTTCACATGAGTCCACAAATCTATAACATTTGTTTCTCATAAAAAAATTTACGTAGCAGTAGCTACGTTTTTCACGACAAGGATCACCTGCTGCAAAACAGAGTCGAAGTTTGTCAGAAACTTTAATATATTGGGAGTTTTATTAAACTGCGTTTGCGACTTTACCACTTTATCAAACTACGTATGCCACTTTGCTACCAAGTAAAAAATTATATATTAATTAATGTTTACTTGAGAGTTGAGAGAAAATAAATAAAGAATTTCTAAAATAGTAAAATTGTACTTTCAAATTTCAACTCTAAATATAAGAGGAGTAATCTCTACATCGTGACAATATAGATATGTATAGTTATCCAAATTCAATTTTCACTCATTCATCATATGATTTGGACATTTATTGTGAAGTACACCTGGCCCTAACATGTGTTGACAAGTGCTATGCTGCCCCCTTAAAACATATGTTTATTGGCTAGACTGTGATAAAGCTAATTTTGATATTTAATCCATCGTTTTAACACTGTTTTTTTATGTTGCGTTGACGCAACATACAGAAAAAGAAGAACCTCATATTACATAAGAACTTGATTTTCTATGAATTATCTTGTCTTCGACAGATTGGAAATATAATTAAATTGAATATTACTAACGGAACATTTCATTATCAAAACACCTGGTTAAGAATTTGGTCGCACCAGGCGTTTATAAAAGATTAAGCGCAGGAGGGCAAATACACACTTCTTTATTAGAACAACTAGTTAAGAATATGGTGGCTCCAGGCTCCTGTACCATTTGCATGTTATAAGGTTTAGCTTATTTGCTTAAAAGTTCGATACCATTTGACTGCTAAATTTTTAAGCTGAGCTTGTTTATTGTTTAAACCTAAATAAATTGAAAATTTTAAATTGAATGTATCAAATTTTTTTTCTTAGGGCTTGTTACGTTACAACTTATAATATTTGATTTATGAGTTTTTTTACTTAAAAACTAAATAGTTTTTAGTTGCTCAGCTTTTAAGTTGAACTTATTTATTATTTTGGTTTAAATAAACTAAAATTTTTAAATCGGATGCATTCATTTTTTTTTTATATAAATAAACTAATTTATTTACCTAAAATTTGTAAATAAATAAGTTAATCCTTAACCAGAAATAAATTGAGTCATTGACTTAACTCACCACAAGTGAGGCGGCCATGTAAGTAGGGGTAGCCCTAGGGATGTAAATTGGATTGATTTAGGGATTTTAATTCAAAATAAATTTAAACCAAATATGTTTGGATTAACTTCAATTTGCATTTAGATCCAAACCTAAATTTAATTATTGGATTTTAATTTGATTTGGTATGGTTTTTTATTTGGATTGAATCCGGTCTAACACCAATGGCACGTGACCACCCGCTGTACTATCATTTAAACATAATTTTAAAGATTATTTTAGAACATTTCATAGAAACATAAATGACCAAAATCTATTTCTTCCAAAATTTATCTTAATGTTCTCGTTAATTATTTTGAATCACAAAAGTAGTAATGCATTAAATTTAGAAATTATTGAATTTTCTAGGCAAAAATTCAGACATCCGAAAACGTAAAGCGAGCTAGTTATTTATTGATAGCGTGAGTAATATTTTTTTCGTTTACAATTTTATTTTATATCTTTCATTATTAATGGACGTTTCCCCTTGTATAACTAAAATAAAATTACGCTTTCTTAACAAACAAAAACTGAGAGGAGCTAAAAAAAAATTATTTATAGCTACGAGCAAAATAATTTAAGATGACAGGCTTTCCGAAAATCTAGAAACGTAGCCTAAGTGTTCACATATTTTCAAATATCCAATAACTTGTCTGGTAATTATAAAATTATGTTTGATTACAATTTCAAAATATATGATTCATATGTAATTTAAATTATTTTATTATCTATTTAAGTGTAAAAAAAAGTTAAAGATATACAAAAAATTACTGATAAAGAAATATATTTTGTATTCACAAGAGAAATTAATTGAGCTGGTTTAGCTAATAATTTATTTTTTTTATTTTGGTTTCAATTGTAAATATTTTAAATTTAATTTGATTTGGATTGAAAGAATTTTAGTTTAAATTTAAATTGAATTAATTACTTGTTAATTTGATTTGTTTTGTATTGAACTTAGCATATGCTGTTACCGCATCAAGTGGACTACTTCCACTACTTAACCTCCCCCCACTCCCATTTCTCCGATTTCTCAGAGAAACCAAAAACATCTCTCTCATATTTCTCCCTCCGTCTCTCCAGAGCCATACCTGACTCCAAGGCTCCCCCATAACCTCCTCTGCCTTCTCAATTCCAATAAAACCACTCCCTTTCTCTCTCTCTCTCTCTCTCTATATATATATATATATATTTATATCTGTGATGAGTGTGATGATGGGCGTGAGCAGCAGCAGATGTTCTCACACCTCACACATAACCGAGATCATCATCACCAGCTTCTTCAGGCACAAGATCTAAATCCCCAATCCCCCATCCCCACCCCCAATTCTCATTTTCTAAACAGTAATTTCCATATAATGGTTCGTTAATCTCCTACCTTTCTTCGAATCGGATTTGATGGCGGGTCGGAGGATGATCTACGGCGGTGATGGTGGCGCTGCACCCAATCCCGGTACCTCCGTGTTGCACCCTAGGGTTTCTTCTTCTTCTTCTTCTTCTCCAACTACTGAGCCACTCGAGACTCTCTTTCTCTCTCGCTCTTCCCCCTCTTTTATGGGTACGCTTTATATATATTATATATTGTATGCCATGTGTTTGTTAATACGCCTCTGTGAGTAAATAGTTCTAATTTTTTCTATGAAATTCTGTTTTTGTGTTATATGCTCATTTTTTCTTTGTATTATCTGAATTATTTATTGGGTTTTTGTACATATAGCTAAGTGCTAACTGGTTTTATTGTTTTTAGTTTTTTTTTTTTATTGTTGACCTTGTATCACGTACTTGTGTTGTGGGAATTAGATTACTGATGATGAGACAAGTTGAATTTTATAGCTATTTTAAACATCTGTTTTTTGCTTCTAGATGTGTGTTTTTTATTTTAATTTCCTCATACTTGTTAAAACATATGGGTGTTAAGACTATTAGTGGGTGTTAGACTATTAGTTCTAGTACTATTTGAAGCCATGAACGGGCTTATGAAATACACGCACGCAACCACGCATATATTATGTGATCTGATGACCAGAAGGATGTTATAGCTTTGTGACCAGCTACTATTTTTAGTTGATATGCCTGAATATGGCTTTACAGGTACAAGGTCAATGGTTAGCTTCGAAGATGTCAACGGTGGCAAAAGATCTGAAAGGCCCTTTTTCCGTTCTTTCGATGATGATAACGATGACGAATACGATGAATTCTTTCATCAGCCCGAGAAAAAGAGGCGCTTGACAGTTGACCAAGTCCAGTTTCTGGAGAAGAGCTTTGAGATCGAGAACAAGCTCGAACCTGAACGCAAAGTCCAGCTTGCCAAGGACCTTGGCCTGCAGCCACGCCAGGTGGCGATATGGTTCCAGAACCGTAGGGCTCGGTGGAAGACAAAGCAACTTGAAAAGGACTACGATGTGCTCCAGTCTAGCTACGACAGCCTCAAGGCTGATTACGAGGGCCTCCTCAGAGAGAAAGAGAAACTAAATGCCGAGGTAAAGGGGTTTCTTTGGTGGTTGTTTATTAGCTAAAAACCATCTAGTATTAAAGCCCTTTTAGTTTGGTGTTCAGATAAGAAAGCATGCTATTACATGTGCTTGTATATTGAATCTGCAATAGGATAATGGATACTTTTAGAAGGGCCAAGAAACGTAAGGTCAGAGTTGTCTTGCTAGTCAGCATCCAAAATCAAGAAGTTGTTCAGTTGCAAGCGAAGTTATTATGAGACTCTGCGTGACATATTAAATGGTCCAATTTGCTTACAGGTTCTTCAGCTTAGTGACAAGCTGCTTCTCCAACAGAAGGAAAAGACAGACTCGGATCAGTCGGATACCGCCAAACCGCCAAAATCACCACCACAGAGAGGAACTGCTGAATCAGCCTCTGAGGATGAATCGAAGAATCCATCTCTAGGTCATAAGCTAGAAGATAATAGTTCATCGAAAAGCGATGTTCAGGATTCTGATAGCCCACAATATATTGATGGGAGTCATTCCTCTCTACTAGAAGTTGGTGACACGTCATATGTTGACCAATCGGATCTCTCTCAGGACGAGGAAGATAACTTGAGCAAGACCTACATGTTGGCCCCTTCTCTGTACGTATTTCCAAAGATAGAGGAAGATGATTATCCTGACCCACCCACATATTCAGGTTACTATGGGTTCCCAGCTGAAGACCAACCTATCGATTTCTGGTTGTATTAATCCAATGCCAATGTTTATGCTTCTCTTGCTAGTGTTTTGTTGTTTTTCATCTTTGTTATATACCAGTAATCCCCATGTATAAGCAATAAATCCAAATCCATTTCACCATAAGCTAAGTGGTGGGTATTTGGTGAGGATTAGAGAAAAAATGGCTGTTTGCCCCTTTGTGTAATGTTTGTTTACTTTTGGGGCTTTTGTTAGAAAACGTTTCTTGTTTTGGATTGTGATTAAATAACTTCAATGTTTTTGTTTCAAATTACTTGTTGAAAATTCTTAGTGTTTTATTTTAACATGTGCTATTTATTGTGCCTGTGGGAGTTGTATTTGGAGCCAACGTATTAGTTGGATTGGAATATTGGAAATTCCAACAAGGATTGGAATATTGGAGTATTAGTGCAAGGCCCTGTTTGGTTAGATTCAGGAATAGCATTCTTCTTTTTCATGTTCTGTTTGCATAAGCTAAAATTGCCAAGAGTGGTGGAGAAGCTCAACTCATGATCAGCTAGCTAATTGGCAGATAGAATTTAGATTCTTACTTTTCTTCCTTTTTTCATTTCTTCCCGAATCAAAATGCTGCGGTGTTTGGTCTCGATATAACGTCTCCTTACAAAATATATGCCCATAAAGAATAAATCCAGAGCACGAGGTTCTCGTATTGTATGTTCATGAAGCCACGAAGCAAGTTCCCTGCCAACAGTAGCAGCACCATTTGTTAAAATTTGTGGCATTGTAATTGTAATTGAGTTGGTGGCTAATGTTTTATGATATTGGTGATCAAATAAATCAAACATTGTTTAGTGGGGTGCTTTCAGTGAGAAAAGTGAAAGCAAACCCCTGTGATATGGACGTTGATTTATCACTAATTTATGTCCTACTTGGGCAGTGGAAGTCTTTTTATCTGTCAAAGATGAATACAAAGAAATTTAAGGCAAAAATAATTGTCGTTTAATTTGTGTGTGTATATATATATATATATATATATATATATATATACTCTGTGAACTTTCACATTAAAAACAAATATAGAGCCCTTATCATGTACTCCCAATTGGCTCCAAGTTCTTGGTAAAATTCTTACATCCATATGATTCCCCCACATATCTTTTTAACTATTTTCACGTATTTATGAGTATGAGCAGTATATTAGTAGTTTTTACTTGATTTTGAGTTTCTTCATCTAATTCAAATATTCAATATATTGTTGTCTATGGATAAACTTACATTATTAGAAAACAAAATTGTCAACTTAAGAATTACGTCATAACTACTATAGTAAGATTTGACCACATTAATACTTTGAACATAAGCAATTAAAAGTCTAGATTCTTTTAATTGAGAAAAGGAATCAAAATCTCAATCAACTATCAGTACTTTTATTTGCCTTGCAATTCACAATACATATATAGAATTGTATCCCCCATAAGATGTTTATGTTTAAGAAGTTTTGCATTCCTGCCTGTCACTAAAAAAGTAACCTTTTTCCCACTTTTTTTATTTATATATTTGGTTGATTTGTTATAAAAGTGAGCTTTCACCATCCCACTGTCCGTCTCGTTCACGGCATGTCCCTATAAACCATCTGGAAGAAGGCCAAGTGAATGGTTTTCTATTTTTTATAAATAAATAAATAAATAATTCTAAAAACTTATGTAATTCAGCTTACTGATTGTTTCGATTTATGACTACATGTAACTCCTAACTAGACTACTAGAGAGGAATTCATTATGTTCTTATTTGGTACTTTAAGTATAATTGTCAAATCGCATGTGCACGAGCATAGTCACTAATTCCAAAATTGATATGTTGAATGTCATGTAAATTATTATAGGGCGTTAATATTTATAATATGGAGGTATAAAATATCAAAAAAAAAATAATTCACACAAAAACAATGAATATTTAAAAAAATTTTAATTACGAATAATATTGTAATCGCTAAACAAAATTTTATCCAAATTCCTAGGTGTGTACCAGACGTAGCTAGTGAATTGACGTAGATTTGTATTTTTAACATTATATCCTCACGCACGTACTGAAGTGAGACTATTAAGAGCCGTCTCATCCTTCCAAATCTTTATAGAAATTTATAAAAGTAAGCCGTAAATTATTTTAAATATCACTTAGAATAAAAAATGTTAAAATAATCACTTTTTCAATAAATTGTGTAACAGAATCATGCATAAGTAGGCATCTAGAAAATTAATTTTTTTTCCTTTCTGTTTAAAACAACAAATTTTTAATTAAACTATGTAGTGAATATTATTGCATCATTGTTTGTTTTAAAAAGATATAGTAAAAAATTTGCCTCGTCCAAACAAATTGGATCACCTCCTTTTATTCTTCTGGGTAGCTCAATACTAAGAGCAGTCTAAAAATTTAAAAATCTCATCTTTCTTACAAAATAAAAATATGTCACATCAGAATTTTTAAATTGTCATTTCTATGTTGTCAATAAATTAATATATATAAATAATAAATTCTAAAAAATATTTTTAAAAAATAATTTTCTAAATATAGTACTTAATTTATTTTGGTGAGAAAAAAATATTTTCTTAATAAAAATTTTTTTGGATAGCATCTTTTTCTTTGGAGAAAGTTACTGTAGCAATTTTAGAAATAATTTTGCATTTAGAAAGGCTGGTAGGAGATATTTTTCCCTCCAATTTTTATTTAAAAAAATAAAGAGAGAAATTCCACATTTAAAAACCCGTTGTGAAAGCTCTAATACATTACATGGTTGGCACCGGTGTATGATTCGTTGGTTCTTCCCAGATTAACCAGGTCATGTATGGGAAGGGGAGAAAAAGGGTGCAAATGCGAGAATATAAAAATTTTAAAATTCTTGAAATAAAAGCAGTAAAAGATACTCGGTTTTCTCTAATTATATATAACCAAAAAAAGACTTAAATCAATGTAAAAGTGAAATAAAATAAAAACAAATTGATGCAGAAGTCATCTCAATACAAGAATAGTTTTCCTTGCAATATACAGAAACATTGTATTTTTAGAACAAATTAATATAAATTAAAATTAATTTGCTATCAGTATTTTAAATTAAAAATAATTATAGCAAATTATGTTCAGAATTACTATGGCTGTATTTTTATCGACCGAGTGGATCGCATCGCCCCAACAAACGAGAGCCACGTGTCCGCCTGTGACCGTAGGAGCTCGTCGTTCTAGCATTCTTTGTCAAACATACGTCGCAATCAGAGAAAGCACCACCATATGGGATTCCCACATCGTGGGTCCCGCTGAAGTGGACTGCCGATGCCACGTGGTGTAGCGCATGATGAAACGGACGGTCAGATTTTGATTGATATAGTGAAGTCAAGAGATGGTAGGCCCCACCACTAAGTGATCTGTATTTTTTTGGAATATGGGGGGTATAGCTTCAATGGCATATGTGATAAAGTTGGGTTAATTATACTAACGTTCCCATAGTTCTATTCAAATTAATATTTGATTCCTATAGTTACAATTTAAACAGCAACATTCGACAATGTTTCAATTAAGCTAGCTTGTTCCTTAATTATTTGGACACGTGGCCATTGGAAATACTGAAAATTACATCCAATAAAGAACGGGGTAATTTATTCTTTTTATGACCATGTATAATAAGAAAATATTATAAGTGGTCAGATATTGTATGTCCTCAAATAATAATACATTTTGACATAAATATTATTTTAGGTACAATTAAATATCAAAATTTAAAATATAGACTACGCTATCCCTTTGTTTAATTTAGTTTTCGTTGTTGATAATTATAAGAACGATAGTAGTGATAATGCACTTATTTTATGATAATTGAATATTTCAAATAAAAAGCAAATAATATTTTTTAGATATTTCAAAATGTGAAATATATCGATCATCTATGGACGAAAGAGTTTGTAGCTCTTCTGAAAATTGGGGATTAAATCTTTTAGTTTGAAAATTTTGGATTTTAAGAAAAGTATGTAACTCTTATTAAAATTGGGGATCAAATTGTGGGATTATCGTTTTTTTTTTTTTTGTTATCGCACATATTGTATGTATTCCTTGCATCTTTTAATTGTATACAAATTTCTAATTTAGAATGATAATTGAAGCCACAGAGCAACTGAATTAGTCGATTGGGAGGTTGGTTTAGTTTTAGACATACACGTATCTAATTCATTCTTTGCTTTACAACTGGAACGCCTACTCTTGTTGATTAGATCTATTGCCGTTGCAATTGAAACTAGGAGGACCAAAATAAAATTTTGTTGAAATATGAGAACCACTAGTGTAATAATATGAGAGCCACTAGTGTAATTCACCCGCGATGTGATACAGATAAGAATGTGACTATATATATATATATATATATATATAGTACAAGGGTGTGACAATCGGAAGGTGATGGCACATGTGTTGTTGCTATCGGTGGGCCCACCTATGTATATCGGTGTTTAAACTTTATGAAATTCGGCTTTTTACACCGTATGTTTGGACTTTTTCGAACTGTGTTTCTTGCACATTTCCTTCTCGCTTGTAACTTCAGATTAGCTTTTTTGAGCAGAGAGAGACTTTGTGAATTTTTGTGTTCATAGAGACACGCATAAATTTGTTATACAGTTGAATATCGGATGAATAATAAATGCTCACATAAAATTAATATATCTTTCCCATTGCATCACCCACCATTATATTTAAAAAATTAATATATTATTTACTATCTTTCCAATATTATTATTAATTAAAAATATAAAACTAATTATATTAATCATATTTTAATATTTAGTTCTAAGAAATAAATTTTTTTATTAATCTCTCTCCCCACTTTCTTCCCCTCACTCCCCTTTCTTAAATAGTGATTTTATTTACAATTTTCTCATCCATAAATTAAATTTAATTTTAATTTCTAAATTTAAAGCTTAAAATGATAATATTTTTTATAAATATATAAAAGAATGTGATAATATTTCGCAATTATATGTATTGATATGTATGGAATTTCAAGTGAGAATTAGTCAAAGATATGAAAGATATTATTTTAATGTAATAAATAATCGGATAAAGATCATAAAAAATAAATATGCTATAAAATAAAGACATTATTCATTCTGTTGGTATTATAAAGAATCTTTCAAGTGAAACTATTCTCAATGCTCTTAACACACATTATGTATTTAAACCTTTGATATGCAAAAAATTCTTTATTAAGGATGGTGTAAAAGATTAATATTCATTTATTTATGCATTTTATTTTTCTTACCTAATTCACGTTAATGATCTGGTTGATATATTATATTTTTACCTTTCTATTTGACTATTTGTTTCTGTAAGTACGTAAGTCATAGATGACGAAATAGTTTACCTAAAATGAACTCATCAAACTTGCTTACTTGCCTCGCTTAGAAATTCTCCTTCAAATAATATCTTCACATAAAATAAATATTCAAGATATTTTTTAATCAACAAAGGAAGATTGACATTGGGCGATTTTGAATAATTAGTGGAATGGTTTTGAGTTCAACCATAATTAATAAGGCTACGGTCAACGTATTTAAAATATTTAATGTCAAAGCCCTAGCCCCTAATTTTTAAAAAATTTCGGTTCCAACTTTCAACTTTTGTTAGTAATTAGTTTTTTTTTTTTCCACTGTAAATTTGAAATCCATGTTATTGTTGGTGGAATTTTAGTGATGAAATTCCAAGGACTAATGATTCAATACTAATGTTCCATACAATGAAAAAATACATCGCAACCCCTAGGTCTTCTACTATAGAAATTACTAGAATTCTTTTCATAATTTTAAAATCGCACGCCAAATAAACCTCTATATCATCATATTTGTTGTTACCTTAGGAAATACTGATATATCAGATAAGAACAAACCATAACCGTGTAATACTCAGATGTATCGATCACGGAAATGGGCGTGAGATAGTGACGATTAGCTTAATTCTAGATGTTGGATCATTCACAACAAACTGACTTGTTTTTATTTCGAGTTATAGGTGATGTGCATGTGGAGTAATAGACAAATCTGTACACGCTAGCATGATAGTTATTGTTTTGTATTTTCCTGTTGTACGCTAATTGTAGGTAACCAAATTGTAGAACGAGAGCAGATGAGAGTGTAGGAGCGTGAAAATGGCAAAATTTGAAAATTCTTAGAGCAAATTATCGCGCCCCCAAAATGCTAATATGCCCCGGAATGCGAGATAAAAAAAAAGGAGAGAACAAAGATAAATGAAGAAAACAATAATGAAGTAGAAAACGTAAAAAATCACATTTACCTATTCTAACTTACAAAATTCATAGTTGTATCAAATATACATCAATAGTAAAAACAACAATCCATAGCATACTATGAGCTTGTACTAAATCACGAAACAAAAGAAGTACAAACCCCAAGCCTTCTCTACAAAAGATGTTATCATCTATAATACAAAATATGCATGCCTCCAAGCCTCCATAGTCATCTATGTATGTCCTATGTCCGACTCTGGACCTGTAAATATATTAGGACAGTAGTATAGAAAATAAATATACAGGTCAAATGCTAAACCGTAATATGTAAAAGATTTTATATAGTATATGCAACTTGTATAAACACGTTAAATGCATGAGCAATATAAAT
>MKEJ01076807.1:0-15354 GCA_001753735.1 Embelia ribes
ATTTTACGAACCCTCTACCGATTCTACGTAAAATCTTGATTTTAACAACCTTGCTTTTTGTGCGTTTATGTTTTCCTTAAAAATTATATCAACGTGTATTCCCACTAGAATATGTATTCTCATCCCCGATTTTTGGATCCCCATAGCTCAAGCTCTAAAATAGAGATAGTATCGGGAGTGCATGCAGTAGAGTTTAAAGGATCATTGTAGTGAACTCCTATTGGTTAGGGGTTTAATAATATTAGATACACTGAGTATCCCCTAAATTGAATCTCTAAAAAAATTGGGATGGATTCTCCTAGGCACTCAAAATTTAGAAATTGCCTTTATATCATGCTCCCATCAGTGATCCTATAACTATTCACTCTTCGTAATTTAGATTGAAAAGCTACAGAACCCCTCTAAACAAGGGAATTAGTGTACAACCCGCAATCAACAAAATATTAATTTTTAAATATTTTATCAATATATAATTTACCTAGCACTGCTACTGCCACTGGCCAACAGCAGCCAACAGCCACCGCCCAAACCTTCAGCCACCACATTTGTTAATACTAGAAATTTAATGCACTTTCCTCCAATAAAAAGAGAGAAAGGAAAGGGATTCTTAGAAGGGGAAGGGATTTGTTGAGAACAGAGGCTAAAAGGTCGTGAAGGAGAGAGATAAAGAAAGAGAGAGAGAGAGAGAGGTGGAGAAGGGTGTGTGGCACGGGAGCAGTGGGTTGAGAGCATATTTTTTTTTAAGAGGGAGAGAGGTGAACTTATTATATATTATATATTTTAATGTTTTGGGCGTGATATATAGGGATGTTGCTTGACACCTTATCTACAATTTGCCCCCCAATACATTATTCATTCCCTATTTTTAAAATTTAGGATGTTAAATTTACATTCACTGCTAGGAATGCCCTTATTATTGGTAGGACCCTAAACCCATGTGTGCTTGTACATTTTTGGTACATCATTATTTGCGCGTGATATTTTTTGCACATGGGTTTTAATGTTTGACAAGTGAAGCGCACACCAGAATCTAGATAACAGGATGTTTTGTGTCTTTGTATTTCCCATTTGTACCACTACTGCCTTTTTCAGTACGTTAAGGAAAAAACACGTTAAGAAAAGGTTTGGTGACATAGCGTGATAGTTACCACTGCTCAAATAGTTACACTCTTAATTATCACACATTAAAACCCGCTTGTGTGAACGATCATTTGCGCCGACGTTAACTCACTTGTTGATTCTCTGTGTTTTTTTTAAAATTATTTTTATTTTTTCTCTGTAGGTCCTTGCATTCTTAAATTCAGTTCTTCTTTTAAATCAACTCAACCAAGTAGTGGTGATTGCTACTGGTTATAATGCCTGTGACTATGTCTTTGATTCATCGGGTGCTGTGTTGGCAAATCAGCGGGTGGGGACTTTGTTGCAGAAATTAGAAGAGTTTGTGGTTAAGGATGAGAAAATGGGGAAAGAAGAATTGGTTGATGGAATTCAATCCTCACTGCTATCTGGGTCCTTGTCAATGGCCCTTTGCTGTATTCTTTTTCCCCTACTTGCCATCAATATGTTTTCTTTGTTTCCTATGCTTTTATGGGACTATAAGCCTTGTTCGACTTAACTTGGTGTAAGATATACAACGGGTGTTCCGTTCAGGGCCACTTCATCCACAGCCTCGGGTGAGTGATTGTTTGTACTCATGGGTAAACAAGCGGATTGCAGTCATATTGTTTGACTAAACAAGGCTTAGTTATGCTCTTGCTGGGAAACGGACTTCATCATATGATCATGATATCTTGGAATTGTACATGTGAACAAGTTTGCATTGTCACATGTATAGTCAATAAGTGTGTGCTTGCATGCTCTAAAGAAGCAATGATACCTTTCGGACACAATTATTCAGCTCCACTTCTAATTAGTAACAAAAATCTCATAGATTTGACCTGCGGTGTGCAAGAGCTTCTTTTGTTTTCATTGTTTGTATCTGTAAATTGAATTACCCAAGATATACTGGAAGTTCTCGATTTTAAGAAAATGTTTATTCATTCTCCCTAATAGTAGCTGCACACGCACTAAGGTAGCAGCCCAAGAATTTGTTTCCATGTATAAGTTCTCACTTTTTTGAAATACCTTGCTTGTGTTTTCTGTTTGCATCTTATTCCTTGGTCTTTTTAGATATAGTTAGATGTATCAATCACTTTTTTGATGCTGTTTCCCTAATGAACTTTGTGCTTTGTTGGCAGATATTGTGTTTGCATGGATCCCCTGATGGACCGGGACAGTATGTTATATGGTCTTTTATAAATTCCGCAATGTTATTCCTGCATTACTCAGATGTGTTTTTACTCTTAACAGATATGTTGCAATCATGAATTCAATATTCTCAGCTCAACGTCTAATGGTAATAAATTGCTGACATTAAGGCTCCTTTTCTATATTACGCTTATAAATTATCTGTTTAAATAGTTGCATTGATAGTTGGTATCTATCATTTATATGGCTGTATTATTAATCTAGCAACTCATATTAATGCCAAGTAATTTGGTGGCGGGTGTGCGCAAAAACATTTAGGCGTGCTAGAAATCTTAGGTTATCTTTATTGTTCTCTTTTTGGTGTTACATGTTTTCAATGGTGTCCCTATCTCATGTTTTACCGAGCTAGCAAATTATGCTACTGTTATCACTTATTACGACTTCATTGTTTATTTTCTTCAGTGACTTTACTTACTAGAACTCAACTTTTACAACCGTGCCACATCTTAATAGAAGCAGACAGTTTATGAACTTTGTTGCATTTTCACTTGGGTTGACGTGTTTGTGGCCGGTTTAGTTGTATCTGTGCAGTGTAAGCATTGAATATATCATTTCGTATCCTTTTTCTTAAATCTATCTTAATTGATGGATTACTTTCTCTTCATTAAACCAAGTTCTTACTGACAAAGTCTAGAATTTGTGAAGGGGTTCAATGATATTACTGGGAGAACATTAAGTGATTAGTCATTTGTGAGGTGCTAAAAGTTCATATTTTATTATTCATTGTAGATACTTTGTATGAATGAATGTTAGCATTAGTGGTGAATTTTTTGTTGTTGATCTTGAAAAGAAAAAATATCTAAATTTTCTGAATATGTATAATTTTTAGTTGACCATCCTTTCAACTAGTTTACACATGCCTAAATAAACTCGATGTGCTTTTGAAACTGCAGGTGCCAATAGATTCTTGTGTAATAGGAGCTCAGCACTCTGCCTTCCTGCAGCAGGTCTATGCCACAAGTTTTATATTATGTACGGTGTGGTTATTCCTTTTCTCATTTAGTCTGACGTATATATTTATGATACAGGCTTCTTATATTACCGGAGGTGTGTATCTGAAGCCCCAACAACTAGATGGCCTTTTCCAGTATCTTTCGGTTGGTCTTTTAACTTATCTGACAATCATGGAAGTTATCTAGGCGCCTTTTCTTTTGAAACAAAATTTGTTTCTACAAAATGTGTCATACACTCGAAACGTGCATCAGGGATTGCAAACAACAAAGGGTGCTCGAGTACATATTATACAGGAAATATTTTCCTCCCAAAGAGATGGAGCTTTAGGCTCTGTTTGTTTCAGTCAAAAATAGTTTCTGATTTCCTGGAAAAGATTGATGTAAAATTTCCTATTTTCCCTCATTGTCTGGGTGTTTGGTAGCACGCACCTAATATTGGTTGAACGTAGAAAAGTTTTAATTCATGTAAATTCCTCGATGAAATGTCAATTACAGACTTAGGGCTTGTTGTATAGTGCTAAACATTGGGATTGAACAAAGCAAGTAGGGTTAGAGAAATAGAGCTCTTCTGTTTGCGGGGTTGGTTTTTGTAGTAAAACTTACTTAACTGGGTTAAAGATTATAATAAGTTGAGTTTTACTTATATTTGCCTTTCGGAAAAGAAGTTAGCTTAGCAAAGAAATTTTTACTTATAGGTGAACTTATTACATTAGTTGACTTTAAGTTGGCTTTTGAACAAGAATCAATTGTTGAGAAAGCGAGAAAATAGTTAAAAGGTTGCTCAATGGTCTTGGAAAATGTTACTGTGAATTTTTAGGGAAGTTGTTTTCCTACAATTTCTTGAATAATAGGAATTTTTTTTCTTGAAAATTAGATTTTCCCGCCAAACAATCATTAAGAAAATATTTTCTTCCCCTCATTTTCCTGCAAAGAAACAGTGCTTTAACGAATTAATTTTTTAGCAGCATAAATTTTCTGTACTGATTTCTTTATAAGCAGGTGTCATACCTCGAGTGTTTATTTATCTGTCATTCTATCCCCTTGTTTGGCTGGAACTTATCCTGTTATTCATGCTCGTTTACTCTTTTCTCTATGCTGCTGAAAGTGGAATAGATTACGAGGAATGGTGTTTCATTATCTTGTCTGACTTTTGAAACGGTTCTATTTGTCGAGTTCGTGAAGTGAGAAAGAAATTATAACTGGTATAGTGATAACTAGGTAGATCACTGTAACCGAATGGTTGTGAGTACAATATGTATGCTAGAATGAAGAAAGTAGAGGTGCAAATTCCTCAAAACTCTTCTATTCACTGTATTAGCTTCCAAGCTATCCTAAAATTGATTTTGTGTTTCCAGAGTTGGGGACACTTCAGGCAAACTTTATTCATTGATTATAGTTATGAAGAATTGTAAATTACTCTGTAGTTTTGTTGCTTGCGTTCCTTTTTGAACACCATGATTTGTATTTCCTAATCGTGCAAGTTATCCTTAAGCCAAATTGATGTGATTGGAGTTGTCGTGATCAATGTTATTAAAAGCTCTCTAGGAACTCGCCTATGCTCTCGAGTGAGGTAAGGTGAGGCCAAGATGCCTCATATTGGTCCAGGCTAGCCACGTTACCAAGGCGCGCCCAGGCAAACGCTTTGAGTTAAGCCACTAGTACCTTAGGCGCTAAGGCGAGCGCGTCACTCACATCATGCTATTTTTCTATTTCTTTATTCTAGATTTGTATATATCTAATTTTTATGATACATCATATTATAATTGTCGCTCACTCGCCAGTATAAACAATATAAATAAGGCTACATATAATATATCAAGAAGTTAACATCAATTCCCAATTCCTATACTTCCAAATTGACAAGAAGATGCTAAGAATTTAATAAGTTTGTGCAATTTTGTTAAAAATCTAATTAGCGCCTTGCTTCACTTGGGCGAGCGCCTTAGCCGGCACCTAGCATCTTAGGGGACAAGGGGTCTTGGGGCCTTTAGGGCCCCCAGAGCTTTTAACTACACTGGTTGCGATGAACACTCCATATAGAGACCTTGTTCCGATAGTTTTGGAACCTTTTTTTTCCCCCTATTTCACTGTGGTATTTTGGCTTATTTTTTTCTTTCCCTATGTAGAGACTGAAGTGCAACTTTTTCTATTTGCAGACTGTTTTTGCTACTGACTTGCATTCTCGTAGCTTTCTACTACTACCTCGTCCTGTTGGGGTTGATTTCCGTGCTTCGTGAGTTACTCCTGGCAATTACTTTCCTCAGTTTCAATCTTTTGTTGAGTTCATTTTATATTTTGTATATGCCCAAATATACATACATACATATATATATATATATATATATATATATAAGTTCTCTTCATGTTCTTGTTCTTTTGTTGTTCTTAACTTGATGAGAAATTTAAAACTTGCAGGTGCTTTTGTCACAAAAACACAATTGACATGGGCTACATATGTTCTGTTTGTCTTTCAATATTTTGCAAGCATCAAAAGAAATGTACAACATGCGGGTGAGTGCTCCCATCACCTTTTATATACGTCACATATCTATCTAAAGCCTTGTATGTAGGTCTATTAAATTTAAATTTTGCTCTTTTTTTCCTTATTACTTTCGATTGGCGAACAATGGTGTCTGCTCAAAAGTCGAGAGTGTCAGACCTTCTCGAATGGTTAAGGTCTTGGAATATGTATGTTAAAATTGGACATAAATATGCGTGCTTTATAAATTGAATAATCTTTCAGTTAATCATTAACACAGAATGCTATCTAATATGGGGGCATTTTTAATACTGTGGCGACAATGATCTTTGTCTCGCTTTATGATACTTGAATATTCCAAGTGTTTGATTTAAGTGTTGCGTAAAACCGAAATCTGTCATTTACTCTTCTTATATTTGTTCGGCAAGAGTTCATATGAAGATGTCGATTAAATTAACAATCGTAGTGGCAGAGCAAGTGTGCATTTTTAGTATTGATTTTAAGCAAGTTATATTTCGAAGGAAATGAGATTGGGCAATGGGAATATCCACTTTATTAATTATTCCTCCATTTTGCGAGTGTGTCTTCCTGCTTTCCTCCAAGTTCCTTGGTGCATTTATGCTTGTACGTGACCATGCATATGTTGATGTATGTATCCATGCTTCTTTGCACTTTGTTAAGGAGTAGTATTTGTTTGAGATGACGCAATGGGACATAATGTGATTTAGATTAAAAGCTCACTTGCTCATGTATTGTACTCGTACTAACTGCTATGTAGACGAGTCTAAATTTCAGAAGCAAGTCTTTGTTAGTTTTTGTTGAAGACAAAAGCTTGGATATATTGCATTTTGCTATGTAATCTATACCCTATTGGTTAGTTGTTTTAACATATCGGGACTACAACGCTACTTGCAGGTCAGTTTTTGGTCAAGCTCAAACAAGTGACCCTTCCTCGTCGAAACAGTAGAAAGAGCATCAAACTCCATTGTTCGTCTGTAAAAGCGAACGAGTACCTGGTGCTGGGAGAAATAAACATGTTTGCAGCTGCACGTGAGCTTTTAAAAGTACCCTTTTCCCTTGAATAGTGAAATGTAAAAGTTTCATATTCTCTGTTGATATGGACGTTTAGATTACAAACACAACATTGGTATGTTGGCTTATTCTTGATTTCTTGTCATCTGGCCATTTTCCATTTCTTTGTTCATCTTTTGATTTCTGAAGCGTCCCCTCATCCTTCCACCAGTAGCACTGCATAAAGTTGATAAAATATGAACTCATTGTACTAGTTAACAATTTTTTGCACCCATTGGTACTGCAATTGCACTTATTCTGGCTTGTAGGTAAATTAGTAAATTAGATAGCAATAATGAAAGGGACGGACTCAGGAATACATCAAGTATAAGTTCAAAGCAGCTCGACAGGTGAGTTATTTACAATTGCAGTTGTTGCATGATTATAAAAGCATAAGCCTTGGCACTACGAGGGAATTGCTGATCACAGCTATCGAAACATCCCCAAAAAAACAACAGATAGTTTCCAAGAATATCCACAAATTATTGACTGAAAGTGTAGGACGAGAATGGTATATTTACAATTGTGTAAATTGCTAAAATACAACACCGGTGTCGCTCACATGTTATCCCCTTTTCCTTCCCATTTTTAAGAGCAGCGCTATTCACAATAATTTACACATTAAATTGCAGACAGTCCCACAACAATAAACACACCCATGCGTACAAGAATTCCCTTCATCCATTCATGGGAAGAAAAGGGCAATAATATTTAGAGAGCTTTCAACACAACTTTGCTCGTGGTACAAATCCCCGTTGCAGCAACTTTCAACACAGCACGACTTTGATACAATCTGCAAAATAGAACAAATTAAATCAGTTAATAATAACAAAAAGAAAAGAAATTTCAAAAAAGCAATTAGGCAGAGCTGCTTGGATCCCTAGCGCATTGCATGGTTTTTCTTCATTGAACTGTGTCATGATGGTTACTCATGTAAACCTGCCTCTATTGATAATGAGCATCTCTTGATATCATCATTTCAACACTTGAATACATACATCTCTTCAAGAAGCAACCTAGAAGCTACTTGTCCATGAACCAACACTTGAAAACATACATCTCTTGATGATATCATCATTTTAACTGGCATAACTAAGAAAAATTACTTCAATACAGGTCTAATTATTTTTTCATGATCATGTCTGGATATTACTTCAGTACAACCCGAGTTGTTACCTATTTTTAACTGTCAGGACGTAAGATGTAAAACAAATCCCCTCAAAGTCAAAGAAGCATGAGAACAGGAGAAAAATAAGAAGATAGCTAACTCACCCAGCAATTGCAAGTCCCCAGGTGGATAGGGCATAAAACATCTTCCCAGCATGCCAAACGTACATCATTTTCTCCACTTTGTTCATGCTCCCCAAAGCTTTATGGAGAGCTGTATGTAGAACATCTTATAAGCAATGGTAAAAAGAAATGCAGAAAAATGTAGTAAGCAAAGAATGACTCAAAATACATAACAGCGCTTATAAGTTGTAATCATGTAAGAAAACAGAGAAGATAACGACTAAATTTTATCAGTTATTCTTTTAAATGCATTATAGTTGGGACTTCATAGTATGCTAGAACATAAGAATTTTTTCACTTGTGTTTCATCTTCATTAATAGGAAACATATAAAAGTTCAATGGCATACTGTTTCTAGGCAAAGAACAAAAATACAGAAATGCAGACTAGGTCTTCCATTTGATGCAATTGTGTTAAAGAGGTGCATCCTTAGCCAGGTAATCAATAGACCATACATTTAATGGAAATGGAAAAATTAATAATGAAAATACAAATCAAAGCAAATAAACTTATGAACATTAAGGTGATTAGTTGCAGATATTCAAACTAGAAACATATGCAAAAATGTTCATGTTTTGCACCAAAAAAAAAAAAAAGGAGTGCAATCCAGAAAGCGTACAAATCTTTGAAGAGTTTTCTTAAAATGTTCATTTCAATTCTGAGAGCGGTCATTTATTTATTTCTTAAGACAACGGGTTTACCAAGAATGGTAAATCTATCACCAAAAGAATTTCGCATGAAATAAAATAAGCTGCCAAAATAGGATTTTTTTTTATTTTAAAGAAAGCTTACTTTTCTGCAGCTCTTGAGGTGTCAAACTCTGCCAAGGGTACCACAAAAAATGTCAGGTCCATGATTTCATCAAATCAAGTAAACAAAATCAGAGTATTTGTGTAATATACCAGAGCTTTTGGATTGGAGAGAATGCATCGAGCCATAAAGCTGGCAATGGCATCCACCACATGCTCCTCGGTCACCACTAAATAATTCTCGTTATCGATCCCACTTGGTTCTTCAACATCACTTGTGACCATATCATCAGTTATCCAAACCCACCAACTAGGCTGTTCCTGATCAACATTGATTAAAACTTCAGCTGACTGCAAATCAGCTCCTAGAAGAAACCAAGGCCAAGTAACCATCAGTGAAACAAGTTAGAATTATCAACTCGGGTTGCATATGATTTGAAATCGAACAGGATTTAAGAAAAAAATCATATGCAATGTCATTCAATACATACACGAGACTAAAAGTTTGTATGAATTCAGCATACTTAATTAAGAATACAAGGGGACTTTCACATCGAGTTTGTACAACAGTATATTATAATCTACAATGTTAAAATTCCAGTTGCACAACCAACAATAAAATAAACTAGATCTCAATACACATTAAGTATTCAAATTCAATTACCTCATGTTCCTAAAATGTGCGATCTTGCTGCAAGAACAAGTAACTAAAGAAATGAAAATTTACCTGATGCCTCTTTGAAAGGAAATTTAGAGCCAATTCCATTAACTGATTCATCTTGGATGGATTTGAGCTTAGCCAAGAATTTTTCAGACTCCACAGTTTCCAATAGGCGATCATGCAGCTGCAAGTAGGATAAGAAAACAAATTTCGCTCAATACAAATTAAAAATCAGTAAGTTTGGAGATAACTTGTGGAAAATTGTGGCAGAAAACTCATGAACAAGAGGCATATGATGCAGCTCATAAAAGTCTAGAAATTTTTTCCCACAAAAGTAGACACACACGCAGGTGGACACATTAACAACATATATATCTTTTACAAACATAGCAGGACCCTAGGTACTAGTCAAATGCAACATCATTTCTTTTTTATCTTTACCAACTGAATCATTGTCTTCATTCTTTTTACAAGCAGAAAGCAGTTATATAATCCAACAGTAACATTTCAAAATCTTGAAGTTGGTTATTGTGTGTTTCCTTGAACTATCAATTGAAATATGTAAAAATGGACTATTCTATAATAAGAGAATCATATATAATGCTTAGTAATACTGAAACTTCAATCAGAGTACACAAAAATCAGCTTTCCTATGGCTCAGCAGTAGGAACTCATAGCAACGGCAAAACCCAAGAGCCGATCAACTGCATAAGCATATTTTCCACCCCCTCCATTACACGGTGGTTCTTCTATGCATATTTTCAAAATTCTAGAATATTAAGTTCTTTAAATTTGAATCTTACACATTTCAAGGCGCCTAAGAGTAAGAACTTGACCAATTAACACTCTTGCGAATCGGGAAATAAATTAAACAAGCAATTTTTCTCTTTGAAATGTTCATAAATGGTTACAATCTTCATATCCTTTTAACTTGGTGAAATTTCCCTGTGCAGAGTTCTTTTACATTAGGGGCATAGATGCATAACATGTGTCCATAAATGCCCGGGACCATAAAATATGCTCACGTGTCGTCCATCTGATGCCTGTTAGTGGAAGATAACTCTACACCCTTGTTGACAAAAATAAAGTGCTACCTTAGACCAAACCTTACTTTTCTTCCATGCCTTACAATTGTGTGCATTAACCCCTAGACGAGTCCATATCATCACATCGACATGGCACTCATACTTGGCGTGTGTGCACAAGACAGTCATGGTAGTCCTCTTCAAGATTATTTCCATAAAAATTCAATGTATCCCTCTTCAACTCGATTTTACATAAAAAAAAAAAAATTGATAAGTAATTATATTAAAGAAACGAGCGTCTTATGAGGGTGAACTTATACAAGACCCTACTAAGGAGCCATCAAAATAGAGTCAACAAAATCCATAAAATGGCCTATATACGAAGATGAGTGACTAATTCATATAAAGAGGCAAGCAAGGATCTTCCCTTTCAACATAACTAAAGAGTTTTCTATTCCCTCAAAAACTCTCAAGTTTCTCTCATACCAACACATTAACAAATTTAAGCTGACAATGGGTGACATTAAAACTTGACCTGAACGGGCATCAAATTATGTATGTGACAAAGGGAGGACAGGAACAAAGATCCTATATTTTCTTAAAACTATTCAAGTTGCTTTTATAGTTTACGACACTCCCACCACTTACCATTAAATATGTCCCTGCCGTGGAATTAGGGACTAAAACAAGAGAATCCTCCCATCAGTATATCTAAATACTATTCAATCCGCTGAACTTTGCTACAGTTACCCTTAAACTAGGGGATTACTGTTTATCCCCAGCTCTATTTTCAAGTTATTTTGAGTTCAAGGGTTTGGTGTGGTCATTCACTTTAGAGTCTGGATTCTCTACCCCCTTGTTTGTGCCTCTTCTATGCCTCCTTGATATTATTTCATTTCCCCCACTTTCCCCTTTATCAATCAAATTATCTAAACACAAATTAATTCGCTTCCCTGACCAATAACATCAAGCGGCATAGAAGGGGCACAATTAGTTTAAGATGATCCAACTTTTCTCCATGAGATTAAAATTTAGTTAAATAACAAAGCAACCCATGCCAAGAATAATATAAAGCAATAATCGACAAAATTAAGCAACATTAGAGGTCGAATTAAGGTTACATCGGCAGGGCAATCCTGTAATAAACAAGGAGATTCGGAAAGATTCTGGAGCAGCCTAAGGTTCTCTTCCAGAAGCTTTCTCAGGCGGCGATTTTCCGATCTCAGTGCCTGTAATTGGTGATCCTCCTCCGCCTCCGGCGACGTCGTATCGTGGTGGTGGTGGTTGCGGAGTTCGACGGCGGTCCATGCCACGTCGGCGACCTCTAGGACCGTCTTGGCCACCTCTATCGGATTGCGACCCACCATGTTGATTCTGATTTTCGTCCTAATTTTTGGAATTATTTTTGTTGAACGACTGCTTTGTATGGAATCTAGGGTTTAACTTACAAAATAAATAAATAAATAAATAAATAATATATATGGTAGTAAAAATGTGGACAATTGGATTATATATTATGCGGTTCAGTAGGGGAGAATTAGCTTCTTTTTTTTTTATGTGTGTGCGCGCGCGGCTCAGTTTGTACCGTTTTCTACCAAAGATAAGAATCAAATCAATTAATAATGAGGAGTTCGGTTGGATTTGATTGGAATGAAATTACAAAGTAAAACCAATCCGAAACAAATTTATCGGTTTGGTTTTAATTGTTTGATTGGTTTAAAATTGAATGAAACACATAATTAATAATAACTATGACTATATATATTAGTGTTCCCTTTATCTCATAAATATATATTTTTTTATTAAGAAATTATATTTGATGGATACAGAGAAACTAAATTTATCACTAATTTTTAAAAATACCCTTCACGCTTATGAGAGAATCTATTGATATTTTGAAAAGTTATTAGTATTAATAAAAAATCACCATATTAAATAAAAATATAATATAAAAGATTTTTTTACAACATTTTTCTAAAAAATAAATAGGTCTGTATATTGGGACGTACGAAAAAGTAAAGTGAGTCTATATTAACGGGACAGATAAAGTAACATTTATACTCATAAAAAAATGTCTGAAGCAAGTTTAACATAATCAAAAATATGTACGAGTAATATCCAAATAGTAAAGTGCAAACGAATTAAAATTCAAAATCAAATAATAAATAACTAAATATTAAAAAATAATTTTAATATCAACCATAATAAATCTCCACTAAGCAGTAACATTGAGCATTATTTTTCAATATTCAAAACTTATCCATCAACTTCCATGTTTGACATTTCTGTCAGAACACAATGAATTATTTCAAGTAGGATTTTGTATTGATGTATGTATTATAGTCTATATATATATATTTTTTTATTTTTATTTTTTTTAATATGGTGGTTCGATTCAGTTTGCCCCCAAAATAAAAAACCAAAGCATTCATATTCGGTTTTGAATTTTATAAACCAAACCAAACCATAACTTATCGATTTGGTTTGGTTTCCTTTCTGTTCGGTTTGATACAAAGAGTTTGAAGGTTTGGGTGGTTTTATGAATATCCCTATTACTTTTACAAATAGACAAGTAGAGTAGGCTTCAAGCTGAGTATTACTTTAATCGAGTATGATTCGTTCGAATGACTCGTAGGAGTTAAGTTGAGCCAAGTAATGCTTAATCGAGTAAAAATTGAGTCGAGTCGTGTATTTCTCTTACCAAGTATTACTCTTATGGACTAGAGTAATATATATTTTTTATTAAGAAGTTACATTTTATGGATACAGAAAAATTAAATTTATCACTAATTTTTAAAAATACCCTTCATGATTATGAGAGAAAATTTATTGATATTGTGAAAAGTGATTAGTATTAATAAAAAATCACCATATTAAATAAATATATAATATAAAAGATTTTTTTACAGCCTTTTTTTTAAAAGTAAATAGGTGTGTATATTGGGGCGTACGAAAAATTAAAGTGAGTCTAAATTAACGAGACGGAGAGAGTAACATTTATACTCATAAAAAAATGTCTGATGCAAGTTTAACATAGTCAAAAATATGTACAAGTAATATCCAAATAGTAAAGTGCAAATGAATTAAAATTCAAAATCACATAATAAATAACTAAATATTAAAAATAATTTTAATAGCAACCATAATAAATCTCCACTAAGCAACAACATTGAGCATTATTTTTCAATATTCAAAACTTGTCCATCAACTTCCATGTTTGACATTTCTGTCAGAACACAATGAATTATTTCAATTAGGATTTTGTTTTGATGTATGTATTATAGTCAACATATATATATATATATATATTTTAATATGGCGGTTCGATTCAGTTTACCCCCAAAATAAAAAACCAAAGCATTCATATTCGGTTTTGAATTTTATAAACCAAACCAAAGCAAACCATAACTTATCGATTTGGTTTGGTTTCCTTTCTGTTCGGTTTGATACAAAGAGTTTGAAGGTTTGGGTGGTTTTATGAATATCCCTATTACTTTTACAAATAGACAAGTAGAGTAGGCTTCAAGCTGAGTATTACTTTAATCGAGTATGATTCGTTCGAATGACTCGTAGGAGTTAAGTTGAGCCAAGTAATGCTTAATCGAGTAAAAATTGAGTCGAGTCGTGTATTTCTCTTACCAAGTATTACTCTTATGGACTAGAGTAATATAAATTTTTTATTAAGAAGTTACATTTTATGGATACAGAAAAATCAAATTTATCACTAATTTTTAAAAATACCCTTCATGATTATGAGAGAAAATTTATTGATATTGTGAAAAGTGATTAGTATTAATAAAAAATCACCATATTAAATAAATATATAATATAAAAGATTTTTTTACAGCCTTTTTTTTAAAAGTAAATAGGTGTGTATATTGGGGCGTACGAAAAATTAAAGTGAGTCTAAATTAACGAGACGGAGAGAGTAACATTTATACTCATAAAAAAATGTCTGAAGCAAGTTTAACATAATCAAAAATATGTACGAGTAATATCCAAATAGTAAAGTGCAAACGAATTAAAATTCAAAACTACATAATAAATAACTAAATATTAAAAATAATTTTAATAGCAACCATAATAAATCTCCACTAAGTAGCAACATTGAGCATTATTTTTCAATATTCACAACTTGTCAATCAATTTCCATGCTTGACATTTATGTCACAACACAATAGACTATTTCAATTAGGATTTTGTTTTGATGTATGTATTATAGTCAACATATATATATATATATATATTTTAATATGGCGGTTCGATTCAGCTTACCCCCAAAATAAAAAACCAAAGCATTCATATTCGGTTTTGAATTTTATAAACCAAACCAAAGCAAACCATAACTTATCGATTTGGTTTGGTTTCCTTTTTGTTCGGTTTGATACAAAGAGTTTGATCGATTTTGGTGGTTTTATGAAAACCCTATTATTTTTACAAATAGACAAGTAGAGTAGGCTTCAAGCTGAGTATTACTTTAATCGAGTATGATTCATTCAAATGACTCATAGGAGTCAAGTTGAGCCAAGTAATACTTAATCAAGTAAAAATTGAGTCGAACAGAGTATTTCTCTAACCAAGTATTACTTTTATAGACTAGAGTATCATTATTGTGCTCGAAATCGATTCGACAAATATAACAAAATACTAGACTAGACTTGATAAATACTCGATAAATTAGTTTTAAATTATTTTATATATTATATTCAAATAATAAAATTAATTATACAGGATAAAGTACTTTTTTATGTTATCAAACAATTAAAAGTCAAATCTTACTAGTGGTATGTGATGAAAAATTTTATTTTTAACTTATATAC
>MKEJ01076808.1:0-16362 GCA_001753735.1 Embelia ribes
ATTAGAGTGTTGTCAACACTTATGATAATTAATGAAAGGCACGTTAGAATGAAAACACTGAATTAATTATCAATACACGCTTTGTTATTGAATTTTGAAAGTGTTACATCATACATATACCTTCGTTACTGTAATAAAATACTGTTACAGTGCTTTAGAAATTTTGGGACCTTATATTACTTGCCTTACCAAATAACACCTATGACTCTAACGACCGTGCCATATGACTCCAACAATACGCCAACCACCTTGCCATCCCATGACTTCGATCGCCTTTCTATGAAACATGTGACTTTTATGATAACACCAATCGCCTTGCCACACCATCTCAATATTGAAGAAATAAGAGCAAGACTACTCTACCTGTGGAAAAAACCCATCCACAATACCTACAATTGCAGGGTCATTGCAGGCATTGCAACTTGTAGATGATCCCATCTCGGTCTTTATAGCCTTCAAGAATCCATACCCCATTCTTTAGCACCTCCCCGCAGCTCTATCTTAACTCTCAAAGAGTACCTTAGAAGTATCACATTGGCCCAAAGAAAATAAAGCTCTTTCTTAATCCCAGGTCGTGCTCCACCCCCTTAATTTATTCGGGTACACATTGCGTCTATCTTGAGCTTCATCGTTCTTCCATCACAACTATATCGGCATCAACCGTGTTATCATCCATGCAAATTGAATCCATTCTTGGTAGCCTTGTGCTCTATTCGTAACACCTTGGTTAGCACCCCATATACAAGATCCAAGTTCCAACAATTCCAACTGAACTGTCTACGCTTGCAAGTGCATGTGCCTTCCTCTTCTTCAAAGAATCAAAAAACTCGAAATCACAAATTTCTCCATACTTGATTCCTTTGTTTCGATGGCTATCATCTACAAGACAAGCAACCACTGCTCTGATACCACTTGTTAAGAGATCAATCAAAACCTAGCCATTTAGGGTAGAATGAATTAATCCCTCTCAAGACCATAACGCGAAACAACATGTAAATGTGCATAACTAAACGAAAATAAATAAAATTGCAATCACATATGCATGAAGAAATAAATAATACCACGATATTTTTTAACGAGATTCGCCCACTCTCTAGGGCTACGTCATCAGTTATTTATTTCATTATAATAACAATACAATTACAATGAATAAATTAACACATACACAATATTGCGAAGAATCTCCCAATTCAATACTGTATGAAACCACCTAAGACCCAAGGAATTTTGACCCGAGAGAATTTTTCTTACCCAAAAAACTTCTTCATTGGAACCCTTTTCCACCTCACTTGGATTTTCTACAACTTATGAAGATTAGGAATTTTCCTTATAGTAGCCCTACTACACACCTATCTTTCATGAACCGAATGACCGAGTATATGAGAGACCCTTCACATCACTCCTCCCATGAGAACATCATCTCATAAATATGGGATAACCTTCCACACGATGAGCATCGACAAAATACCCCCTCAACCTATGGGAAAAACACCCCCCATGGGGAGAACCCTTCATAAAGTAACACCCTTTATGAGCCTCTCTTGTCTCTCATACATATAAACAAGCCCTAGGCATGTTTATATAGTCACAAGAGTCTTCTAATTCAAATAGGAAATAAATTTACATCAAATCCCGAGTCAAATATAATAAACCAACTTTGACCAGATCAGGCCGATCGATCATAAAGGTCACTTTTGATCGATCATAACTACCGATCGATCATAAAGGCCTCCAGCAATTAATCGGAAATCGTTGTTTCGCACACCAAGCTCCAATTTGATTTTTGTTTTGCCCAAAAATATTCCCGAGATTTTTCGTTATCAATTCTAAACCCAAAACTCCACGTGCACTCGAATTTTTAGTCAATCTACCAACAAATGTAAATACAAGATACAAGCAAAATGTGATAAAATATTGCAATGCCATTTTTGCAAACAAGCCCAAGGAATCTTTGGTATCAAAACATTTTTTCACAAAATATTTTTGCAATTACAATATGTGTGAACAAAATACATGAAAAATTGAAACGAGCTTGAGTGAAATATCTACTGTTAGACCAATATCAAGAAGAACGAATATAACTACATACCATTTACCAAAGACATAGTAAAGGACATTTATAGTATCGTTTGACGGGTTCTCAATTCCACTAAAAGCTCAATTTAAGGATATTTAAAGTTGTCTGTATGGTTGTCGCTACTCAGCGACATTCATTCGTTTGCTCAATCTTGTAAGTTTTATTTTTCTCATTTTTTCTTATTGTTTTGCTATAAAAAAAAATTAGCTAAATTTTTAATTTTCACCGGCTTAACTTTTCTTAGAACTTCAGAAAACCATTTTTTTTAAGTTATAAGCGACAATCCATTGCATGTTAAACACAATTTAATTGTAGCAAATATGTATTTTATAGGGATGCAAACAAGCTGAGTCGAGTCATGGGTTGCCTTAGCCTTTTATTTAGTGAATTTTTTAAGGCTTGTGCTTGTTGCAGGCTTGGATCGAATTCGGATCGTTTTATATTTGTAAAACTCAGTTTGGTTCACTTGTTAACAATTGTTGAATAGAGACATAAATAAACACGCCCGAGCTGAGTACTTAACGAGCCGAGTATGAGTTGGTTTACGAACAACTCAATTCTTTTGTACCCTTGATTCTAAATATTTTAAAGACATGATATAATTGAAAGGGAAAACTTGTAACATGCATTAGTTATTGTAAAATGTGAAAATATGTGCTTAGTTGATACGTGTATATTTTGGATCATTTGTATGCCAAAGAACGTGACAATTTTTCTTCGGCTCTTAGCACATAGTAGACTACCCACAACGCACTTCTGGAATTCTCAACCCCAAATCGCTCCTGAACATTGGCCCCTCTTCATGAACACCGTTCGCAATAAACACATCCTCAGCGAAATTCATGAGCGCCATAGCAAAAAAGAATTTCCACTCTCATCCAAGAATATAATCCTATTTTGGAAACTTTGGAACCTTAGAAATGACGTTTTATTCAATCAAGTCCCCATCAATCCGTCAATATACAATCTCCAGGCCAAGCTAGCTTTCTACAACCTATCTTGGAACTCCCCACATTCCATCTCGCAAAAAAAAGGCTGATAGATATTCTCATTTCTTGGCATCCCCCTCCGTCGGGCTTTCTTAAACTCAACATTGACGGAACCGTTCCTCAAACTCCCTTTATGGAGGATGATGGTGGATTAGTTTGGAACTCACAAAATGAGCTTATTTTTGCCTTTTTTAAAAGATTAGGCGCAGTCTCCCCAATTCAAGCGGAGTTATCGGCTTTGCTTTTGTTATTAAACAGATCTCGTATGGAGTTGCACCCGCAGCTCCAAGTACTTCACACTCATATCCGGGCACTGCTAGACCATTTTGTTTTTGTGTCCGTTAACAACACGCATCGAGAAGCCAATCAAGCAGCAGACAAATTAGCTAAAGACACGAATCACTATTTTGATAGTTTTTGGAGTGGTTCACCACCATCTTTTATTAGTTATGTAATCATAAATGACAAGTTCAAAAAATAGACTTTGCATTGAGTTTCCGGCATTTTAGTTTGTAATCCTATTATTATACTTAAAAGAGTAATGCTATGTTTTGTTTGCTGTCAAAAAGAATGTGACAATTGCCAAATGAATCCGTGCTAAAAAAAACAATGGGGAAAAAAAAACAAATGAAACTATACAAAATCCGAAAAAGATTGAAATGAGGATTGATTAAACCACAACCACAAATTTGGATTATGATCTGACATATCCACAATACCCATTGGATCACAAAAATCCAATCAAATACACCCCAAAAAGTATCTTCTATCATGAACTAGAACATCTCAAAACATAGAGAATTTTGTCATAATCCTCAATTTGAAACCCCAAACAAATAAAATCACAAAACCTTAAGACATTGATCAATTTTGTACTATCCAATTCATTGCTTAAGCCTTTAAATGGCTTCTATTACCCCCTTTACTACACACTCTTCCTCTTCCTCCTCTTCTTTGCATCCTAACTTCCATTTTTCCTATGTTTCAAATTTTGCTAGCAAAATCGACACTCATCGATTGAGGTCATTTGTTCGTTTTTCGACGGTTCAATCTACATCATTTAGTTCGGTCCCTTACGGTTTGAGAATCCGTGGGGCTGCAACTAAACCTGCCAAATCACCCGGTATATCTTCATTTTGACTAAAATTTTCTAGTCAAATATAACCATTTACTTAGTTGTGCATTGAAATTTTTGCCAAAGCATCAATAAAATTCAGTTGTTTTGGATTGTGCTGAGTTTGTTCTTACTTTTTGGAGGGATTAGCTGAACAAGAGTGGAAGATTAAGCGCGAGTTGTTACTAAAGAAAAAGGTATCGAGATCTCAAGACAATACATGTTAGCGTCTTTAGTGAGAACTGTAGATAGTATATACTCGAACTATAGCTGTTTAATATCAACACATATTAGTGAATTTTGGAAGATTTTTGTTTACAGGTGAGGAGTGTGGATCCAAAGGAAGCCTTGCGCCTACAGAAAGAAAACAACTTTGTAATTCTCGACGTACGCCCAGAAGCCGATTTCAAAGAGGTTAGCTTAATCAACATCTTCTAACAAATAACTTCAACTTAGCTTATTTACAATGTGAACTTGTGTATATTTTGAGCCTTAGGCTCATCCACCGGGTGCCATTAATGTCCAAGTGTACCGGCTCATAAAGGAGTGGACCGCGTGGGACATAGCTAGGCGTGCAGCATTTGCATTTTTCGGCATTTTTCAAGGAACGGAGGAAAATCCCGAGTTCATACAGAGTAAGATATGGCATGGACCCGATCTTATGTTCATACTTCCTAAAACCATAGTTTGATTTACTAGTTGTTATGCATTTGATGACAGTTGTGGAATCGAAACTAAATAAAGATGCAAAGATCATTGTGGCTTGTTCGGCTGGAGGCACAATGAAACCCTCGATGAATCTCCCAGAAGGCCAGCAGTCGAGGTATAGCTCCCATTTTCTTCGACACTACTGAACAAAAATTTTATCGTTTATCAATGCCACGCGGTACCACTAACTGTGCAGATCAGATATAAGCAGTGATTTGCATTTCAAGTCATTCATGAAGATAATATAATGATAACACATTAAAGGATCAATCGAGAAAACAAAAGAAAAAAAGTGTGCTATAATATTAGCGTAGTAAATTTGGCCGTAAACCATCTTTCTCTTTGCAGATCATTGATAGCAGCGTACTTGCTAGTACTTAACGGCTACACCAATGTCTTTCACTTGGAAGGGGGCCTTTACGGCTGGTTCAGAGAAGAACTGCCTGTGGATTACGAAGAATGAAGATAGTATGAATGCATATGTAATACTGTATGTATAATCCACAATTTTCACGATTAACAACCCTTCCCAGGAAATCTTTTTCGTATAATAGATAGTATTTTGACAGTGTTTGAGCGTCTAGTCATCTGTAAACTATCAATCCATTGCCTACATTTATTGCTGATTTAGCAAACCTGGTTTCGTTCTGGTAAACCAAAACCATAACAATAGGTCTTTATGATATAAAAAGTTCCAAAATATACCATATAAAAGCACCTGTACGACCAAAAGCTGCGAGATCCATACCGATATGTAAGCTTGGAGAACGCATAAAACAGAAATACTTGTAGCATGACGCATGAAGAAACGAGAAATATTTTACACGTTTATGATGAAGATGATGGACTTAATTAATTCCAATCGACTATGTATTCTATGACTGCACTGTTGTTTCAAACAAAAGCCTGCGTATTAACTTTCCGAGAAATTGTTTTGCATAAGAGGAAACATTACCATTTCAATGGAAAACTCGAGGACATAGATAGGTGAAGTATTTGTCCTGTCCTTCATTTTGCAATTCTAGGAATTAGCTCTACATGTTGCCCTACCATCACCTTGGAACGTTTATTTGGTTACAACTTTCAAACATAAATGTCAACCTTTTCAAAAATAAAGAAAACATTGGGACCTTTTTTTTCCCCCAAGACCAGAAAGGAGTGGCTTAAAGCAGAATATCCAAATAAAATAATCACAGTTAAACAAAAATAAAATGGTTAAAATCCATCACCAAAACAACCTCGTAGACCAAGCGTCAAGATTGAATTCTAAACTTCAGAAAAGAGACCAAGAAATAGTATTGCATTACGTACTGGGTGTTCGTGGCCCTTCTGAGTCCCGAATATCGCTGCACTAGCCTCAGTAATCACTTTATTTAGAAAATATGAAATTCAGGATAACTCGCTTTTGCAAAATTTCAATAATTCATAAGCACCAAAACGAGTTCAACCATCCCTCACAATTCCAAAATTTGTGAATACGAACAAAATGATCAGAAAAATACAGCTATGCACAAATTTATTCTATATCCTTTTTCTCAGTCCTACACAATAAGTAGGAGAAGGAAAATAAGACCAAGATGGTTTTCACTCTCATAACACATACAATAGAGTCCGAAATCCTCACAAAAGGTGCCTACGGCAAATCTCATGTACAAAGATGACCATACAAGCTCAAATCTAACAATTCAACCTTCATGCTTGAATCGCCATTAAGTACAAAACATTGTAACTTCTTAGAGATATCAAGAAGTGAGACCTTATGAGGCAATCAAATTCCCTTCTGTTTCCTTAGAAGTTTCTGCAAGTCGGTATATTGTAATTTCCTGCTGCTTAAAATACCGACGGTCTTCTTCATCAACAAGAACAAGGTTCAAGTAATATTTCACACTGAACTTGTTGTTTATGTTGCGGTGTGTGGGTGTCAGTTCGTAGGGGCTAAGGAAAAGCCTAATTGGTATTGATTCCCCTGTAAAATCAAGCACAACCTTATCAGTAATATAAATTTTCTCGCATATTTCTAAATGAGGATTAGCAATGAGTAATCATGGCATGACTAACAATCAGAATGCTTATTTCTAAGAAGAATATTTGAATCCATAGTAAATTGGACTAGGGAAACTCGTTTCCTCCAGAAACAGCTCCCAATACGGAAGCTCTTCATCTCCCAAACTCGCATACAAGACTTGCTTCCAAGAAAACTTTTTTATTTCTAGGAAACACGCAAAAATAAAAACTAAATAATACTTAATCACTTTAAATATACAAATAATATTATGTATGAAATTTTTTAAAGTATTTTATTTAAAATATATAACCATCTTTGCGATTACATATACTTTTCTAACATAACTTGCTAATTTTCCATTATACAAATGTTATCTATTGGATTATTTATAATATGGTTGCTTCCCATTTCCAATATATTTTCAAGGCTATGTTTGCCTCTTCTGTTTCTCATACTGAATCCCGTTTCCGTTTCCCTTCCTGGCAACTATTGAACCAACATACATTATGATTGCCCTAAGAATAGTACATGTTCGGTTAGGGTATCAAGAAGTAGTTGCAGCAGCAATAGATTTTCTGGTAATAAAATCATAATTTGAGGAAATGAGCTTTTTACAGATTTGCACACTGTAATCTCCAATCACAATAAGTTGCATTTATGAAAACGGCTTTGTGGTTTCATTATCACTGTAACATAAAGTTCAACTCAAATAAGTTTTAAACTGATAGGAATAGATTCATAGCCTTCAAAGGGAGTATAACCAAAATAAAGCCTTTGGTATACCTCTAACTGGAGCACCATCCATCAACTCAAACTTTGCAAGTGTTTCCGTCTCAACATGGGTGGTTGATCCTGATCCTGTGGATTCTCTACGTCGGATTTCCAAGTCCATATTTTTAATCTTAATTCTTACAAGCAAAAAGTAAATCTTTCCGACAATTACATCTTTCAGATGATACCTGAGTAACAAAGAATGCAGTCAGCAAAGAATAGAAAATTGTTTTCCCCTCAAATTTATAAGAATAAATGAAGAAGAAATTTTTACAGGCAACAGATAATAAAAGCAAGTATTTTAATAGGCTTTATGTTTTGATTGTAATGACACTAAAAGTTTAAAAAAACACAAGCATCTAAAGAAAGCTAATTATCCTGCACAACTAAGATGTTGAACCATGAATAGAATAATTGATAATCTGAAAGAAGATCTCTTTGTTTGCTTACTTGCTTTTATTGTACTCGAACTCAATGTGCAGACAATCTTCAATTCCAACTTCCATCTGCGAGGTAAAGTATATATAACTCAAAAGTATCACAAAATTATCCTCCATGTAAATTTCTCGTTCTCCCTTTTATGGATATGTGGAATTCTTAAAAAAGTAATGTGCATCAGACATCTAGTACAAAATTCTGAACAGCCAGCAAGATACTTACGAATACCATAACATATTATATTATTTTGACCCTTAGGGTGTTGTTACATGGTAAGGAACAAATATGCAATATCACACTTACCTTGATACTGTTATTAATTGGTGGCGGAGGGCTGTAATTACGAACCTGGTGCATTGAAAAAATTGATTAGAACAAATTGTATGCAAAATGTTAGTTCTCCAACTGCTCATAACATCACACAAAAGAATGTAGCTAAAAATGGGAGAAAATGTTGAAAGAAAAAGAAATGAAGAACATGACCTATGCTTCTAACTTTTATGCAAACTGAAATCATCCCCAGGAAACCGAGAGATTCTAAAATTCATAATACCTAATGACCACTAAATAATCTCTCAACTATTACTCTAGGTCAAAACCCAATTCATGGTTACCACACCATGAAAACGAATTTCTCATCGGAACTGATAATCCACTCGTGTTTTAATGGCATTCAATACGGAATGGACATAAAAAGAAAGGACCTTATACCCACCCATTCCAACTGTTAGTATAAAAAATACTAGGAGGGTGCCGCGTTTAGCATACCACAAAATCATGATACTCCACAATGCTTCCAGCATAACCACGACTGATTGTGACTTTCAGGACATACCTGTAAAATGTTCAGTCAAAGGCAAATCAGGAACTTTAACTCCATAAATAGCGTTACAGCAAACTGAGAGTGTCGGTCTGTATTATTTAGCTGGAACTATACCACAATCTAATATATGTCCACCTGTTTAGCCAATAAAAATCCTAGTGTAACACATGTAATGTATATCAATAAGAAACTTTATGTGCACAGAAGCATCTCTCTCTCTCGTAACTGCCGTTCTATCTATCTAATATGGAAGGGCTCCTTGAGGAACTTATTAATTACCAGACCACCAAACTAATTACACAGGCATGCGACAAGCAAGTATTGAATGCACAAGAGAGATGGCAAACGAATGTGGGAGCAGTTTTCAAGGTTTTGATATTTAATACTATAGCTAAGTTCCCCAACTCTATATCCAGCTAAAAATGTTATCATATAGCATGTGCTTTTCTCTTAGTGGATAATGAAGATGCTTGGAGCATTCAATTGCCACATTAGTTGACCACTACACCAAGTCACTGGTCTCTTTATATAGGTTTCATATCCTGATTAACAAGTCACTTCTCCAAACATACGTTCGACTATATCTAAGCTTCAATTGTCAAAGAGCTACTACTACTTAAGCTTGTAACTTGACCAATAAGACTGAGTCCTCATGATATGACAGCAATAGGTACCAAATTCGGAAAAGAAAAATTAAACAAAATCAAAATGAAGCTCAGGGAAAAGAAATGTTTTCTAATAACTAGGCTAGATCAACCCAACAAAATCAAGACAAAACTCTATTCGGATACTAATTATGGAAAAGAATTTCATTACATGGAATATGGCAAACAAAACTATGTACATATATACATCAACAACCCAAACTCCAACACTGTGGAGCCTAGGAAGAGTATAATGTATGCAGCATTAACCAATTTCTAGAGAGGTTGCTTCCAAGGGGACAAACCCATAACCTACAATTCACAATTGGGACGTGCATGACCCTAATATATAGAAATTCAAATTCAGGCTTTAAACATCACCAATATCAATTTCAGGATAGGTTGAACATGGACCAACTATGATAATCAAATGCAATGAAAGCAACAAATATAGCAAGTAAATTATGCCACACATGCATCAACACGAGGGTGTAAAGTTTTTTAGCACAATGGAGCTCAAGCATTATACTTTCCAATAAGTAGACATTGAAGTTAAGATAGACGGCAAAATATAGCAAAAGCACCAGATGGGCCCAAATGCCCTGAAAAAAAACTTCAGAAAGAAAATTTATAACCATTTGTTGACAGTCAATAGCTAAGAGGGATAATGTACAACTAACCTAAGCCGCACATTCACCCCATTGTATGTCTCGTAAGGCATTTCTACTGTAGAAAATTCAAAAGCAAAGGTCTTCCTTTCATAAATTTCACCAGGAATATCCAGCTCACGAACTGAACAAACAAATCAAAAAGTAGCAGAGACATTCAGAAAGCTAGATACTTTATACTGCAGTAATATAAATAACTGAAAGGACAGAAAATAATAGATTATAAGAGAGGAAAACCATGAAGCAATGTTATTCATAAAATTTGGAGTACATTGTCAAAGAGTTGAATACATCAGTCGGATATCACATGCTAATACACTTACCAAGGGAAGTAAAGTCATAGAAGTTGCCTTTGTCATAATACATTTCTGCAGACACCCACAAAGTAAATAATCATTTAACATTGAAAACTCACAATTTATCTTTATCAAACTACACAATTGTGTGAAAATTTCAAGGATAGGATTTTTAAGGAATCAAATTACAACTCACCAATCTGTCCCAGGAGCTCGATCTTAATTCCATTATGTTCTACTTTCTTTCCTTGCACCGGCTCTACAGATATCTGCGATTGAAATAAAGATGCTTTCACAATAATAGCAGAGACTAAATATCGAAACAACTTGGTAAATTTGGGCAATGCCAACAATCAAAACCATCTTTCTATCTTGAAATACCTTCCCAGCAATGTTCTCTTGGCTTTGGAACAGTGGTACCATTACCGTTTGACCACTTTCCTTCTTCAGAGGAACCTATGCAGACACTTGCCAAGTAAGGAATTATGGTACTGAAAACATTAATCAACACTATTAAAGAGGCTAACATTAGTAAGTAATTACAATGAAGGCAAAAGACCTAAACACCCTCAATACATTGTATCACAACATCATTTACATCAGCACAAGTTGACTGAGCAGCCAACAAATCACCTCCTATATCAGCAATCATTACAAACGCAAAACAGCAAGATCAGATCAGCCCCGACCAACTACCAACAGAGGCTAACAGATTCAAACTAGAGACTCTGAGAAATAAATACACAAATTATTTCCATTACTCATCTCTCTAAAGCAACCATTGGCTTAAGCATCTATGGGTGTTTGGACGGATACCCTCTCCAGCCAAACCTCATTCACCCTGCTACTTGTGCAAGTACTCAAGCCCTCATTAAATCACATAAACCAATGCTCTCAGTGACCAGAAGCAACCAGACAGTCACCATAAATAAACCCCACTGAACTACATCCGCGTCCCCAGCCAAAGGAACCCTTGTTAGAGGCAGGGGCAGGGTAGGGTGCATAAGCAAGAAATTTATTGGGGTGCTGAAACCATAAAAAAAAATAAATTTACATTGAAAATGTAACAATAAAATTACAAAAAAACGATTCCACACTAAAAATTACGGAATGGCTGTAGCCGCTCAGCAAACCCATAGGTCCATCTCTGTAAATACTCATGTATGATCATCACAGATACACGCCAGATAAACGAATTCAATAACAAAATATACAATGGCAATATTCCCATAGGCAATCAAATTATATGCAATTGTGGAATATGAACTTAGGGATAAGCACACATACAAACACACACACATATACGTATATATATATATATATATTGTACGTACGATTTTTTGGCTTGTTCGAGGGAGCGAGCGTGACCGAAGTGGAAGAGATCGTAGATCCCGTCGGCGTATACTCTGGCCATACCTTCCGATTTCGATTTGCTGTTACAGCCGTTGATTTTGTTGTTCGGAATCTGCTCCTCTGCATCTTCACCGTCCATTCTCTCTCTCTCTCTCTCTCTCTCTCTCTCTCGGCGCGTTCTGTTCTGTGTTTTTTGTTTTCCCTCCACCACCTGAAAATAAACAATATTTGGATCCGTACAAATATCCGGTGCTTAATTTTTTCTTGGTATTAAAAAATATTGGCCTTTATATATATATAAATAAATAAATAAATGAATAAAGAATAATCAGAAATGGGACCCACGTACCGCATACGTGGTTCGAAACAAAGGTGTATGGTCACCTCATTTATCTGATAAATTTTAATTTCATTATTTTAGTATCAAATCTAGCGAACTTGTTCGTGACAAATTAATTTTTTTATATAAGAAATAGTTCATTAATTTTTTATACGTAAAATTATATTTTTTTAATTCAAAAATATAAGTAAATTCAGCATAAAAATTTGAGCAACTAAAAAGAGAATTTGAGGATATAGCCGCAACAAAAACAAAATATTACGAACGAATATTAGTATTATACTAAAAGCCATGCATTTTATGAATCTAATATTTTTATTATAAATATTATTTCATTATTTTAATATCAAATCTAGTAATTTTCTACATACAAAATAGTGTTTAATTACCTCAATGATAGTTAAATAATCTGTCCTTAAAAATATATTGCAGATGTAGAACAGTAGAAGGGATGGGAAATTTTATACTTTCCCTTAATAAAAAAATAATAATTATAAATTTAACTATAAGTTGATAACATGAATATAGAGATTCGGTTATGCATATAGCTATAGAGAGAAAATGAATTTTTGAAGGAGATATAAAATTTCTTTCTCGCCCCTAGTTAATTTCTGTATATTGGGTTCACGTGTTTTTTTAACAGGTGTATTTATTTTATTCGTCCACGTGTAACTGGAAAAATTAACAAGATTAAAAACTGTACTAGAATTGGAACCCTATGATAATAAGGCATCTCTATTAACTTTTCTTTACCAATCTCATCTATCTCAAATGAGTTAAAAATCTCTCCACGACACTCTTATATTGGCGGACTGAAAAGGTGAGGTAAAAAGAGATTATAATTTCTTTTAACCTCCAAAATTTTTTGACGTATTTAAAAAAAAATTTATTTCATTCTTAGACGATCTTTCTTTTAAAAAGTATATATAACTTCTTATGTATTTTAAGTAGACTCAGTCTTCCATCCGTAAATCATGGATTCGCCACTAAATTCAAATATTCGAAGGACGGTTCGTCCATTACGGCAACCTTAGGATATAGTACCCATCCCGTGGTGGTGACTATGTCATGGAAATACTAAATGAGTCTATTAACTACCTTCTAAGCTTAAACTAAAGTAAGGACTGCTTCATTTGAAAAATTAATTGATCAAATTTTTAGAAAAATTAGAAGAAATTTACGTGTGTTGCACATGTAATTTTATCGACGTAGTGTGAGATTTGAATGCCTCTTGGGGCTTTGTTAACTTTGTTAACGGGTATATCTAAGTAAATATAAAAAGTCAAGAAGAAGAGAAATAATAAGTATAAAAAAAATTATTTACACCTTCTAATTGGGAATATGGTACTAATCTTTTGACTGGACGAATACCTCTAAATTAACCAATTTTATAAGACCGATTCAAACGGAAATATATGACGACGGAATATGACATTAAAAATACTCTAGAACCGATATTTAAAAATAATTTAGAATTTTTTAAGAAAAAGTAAGCATAATGTTTTTTGTTTATGTATTATATTTATCATGTGATGATTATAGTATTCATGTGATGGTTATAATACTCTAGTCTTTAGGCATGCAATGTGTGGGTTATGTTTTAATTTATTTTTCTTTACTTGAGGTGCATAAAATTTTATTTTTTAAAATTTAATATATGATTTAATATAAAGATTGGATCATAATTGCTTGTTTAACTTGAATATTTTTAATATCTTGATTGGCATGTATTCATTACTCTTTTAGTATTTGTTATACTATTAGTTTTTTTGTTTTTGATTTGATTCCATAATCATAAATTTTAAATTTACAATTGACACAATATTGCACAAATAATTATTTAGAAACAATACATTAATAAACATACCAAATCACTAAATTTAAAAGGAAACAACTTCAAATGAAAAACCCATTAATGCTCATACAAAATATTTAAAAGAGAAGCCCTAAAGATCTATAATGAAGAAATTAAGCTACCTTCCCATATCAACATTAGAATTTTGCAGCAAATTTTTTTGTCATGCCATATGTCCATCTATATAAGAGTTTTATAATCACAACAGTATCTTTTTGAAATATATATTAGTTTTATCTAAGAAATAATTTGAAAAATGTACTATTACGTGAAATGACAACTATTTTTTTCTAATTATATTTGATCTGAATTTTATACTTTCCTATATGTAAATTTACTATTCTAATTTGAAATATATATCAGTTTTATCTAAGAACCTCTCAAATGAGCCTAAGCCCTGGACCATTCAAATTCGGTTCCTTTGTTTAACTAGACCTCCCTATAATAGGCATTGGAATTGGATTTATCCTTCATTATGTCATTGATTTAAAATTGTATGGCTAATTTTACTTTAAATTATTTGTTTACATAGTTATCAGCAAATTCCATTGGGGCTAGGAAACTCTTTTATGTCATAAAAAATATGTTTTTGGTACGGAAAATTTTCATTCCTTAAACTTGTATCTAAAAAAACTCGCTTTAGTGAAATTTCGCTTCTCCTAGAAAATTAGCAAAAATAAAAAATAAACAATTTGTAATTACATTTACTGTGATACTAATAAAATTTCAATGTTACCATAACTTTTATTTTAAATTATTTTTATGTTTATTTTGTTACATATATTTTCAACATAGTACACTAATTTTCAAGTAAAACCATATATCATTTATTCGTTTGTTCTTTTTTTAATATTTTTGCTTCCCGGTTCTTCTATATTTTATGCCAAGTTTCCAGCTTTCTTTTTTTCGTACCATTTCCCACTTTCGCATTTTTTTCTAGCATGTATGGTTATTTAGATTTTAGTGGTGGTATCTAATTTAAAATTTGATTACAGTATAGATAAAAAGATATGAGAGACTCCACTTAAAATTGGAATAGTATATGAATTATAAAATAAAATCCTAAAAAAAAAAAACTTATTAAATATTTTTTCCAGAAATTTGAAATGTTAAAAAAGTTAAAAAAAGTTAATTATATGTATATTTTGTAGAAGGTATAAAAAATATAATTATTTTTTTATTAACTTTCACATTAATTCGGAAAATAAAATTGTTTTTAATTATATGTGTGGTATTAAATGGCAGTAGTTTTCGTCATTGTTAGGTAGTCATTGTTGCGGGATTTTTTGGTGCGTGAGTTTGTGACTGGCTTTTTCTTCGAAAATTATCCATCGGTAATTCATTTGCTAGCTTAGTCGGAAAATGCTACTGGATTTTTGGGCGTGTAAATTTGGAAAGGAATTGCCCATCGTGAAAGTTCCCGTCACAAGATTATAGGTAATTCCGTCTCTACCTTGAGAGATTTGTTTTCATCAATTGTTGTAGACCCGATGGATTCCAAGGCAACAATTATCGCAACTGTTAGGTTCACGTGTATGAATGTTGACATTTTTTTTTGGAATATTTTATGTATTACTTTGGTAATGTTATTATGTATTACTTTGGTAATGTTATCCACCTATTCTTGGCAATGCACGCTTGTACTTGGTCAAATTTTGGAAGTATATAATTTGTGCTTCCTAGCCATGACAAGTATTTTATTCCTTTTATACCTACTTAGCAAGTGTGATTAAATGTGATTCTCTATTAAGTCTGGGGATACTAGTGCATAAATCTAGAAAATCTGTCGTGATATATAAATGGAGAATCATGGTCTTGCCATAAGTTTTTTCTTATCTAAAAAATATTACAAAAACACAGTGGTGGTGCATGCTTTAATGAGTGTTGTAACAGTCTATGTGACAGGCTTATTCAGTAAGTCTGATTGATATGTTTTTTCTATTGAGTTCAATGTTTTATCTTATAATTGATATTTGTTTCCCGAAGACGAGCGATGCTCGCTAAATTATTCACTAAATAGATTCATCTCTATAGTGACAATTGTTAGAGGGAGTCTTCATTTTGTGTAACAACTATTAGTGGATGTAATCTATATTCTTGGGTTTAGTGGATTAATTATTGATTGGGCGTTGCCCCATGGATGTAGGTAGGGACCGAACTACGTAAAAAATCTCTGGTGTTCATTTAGTTACTACTCTCTATATATTGGATCATAACAGCTAGTATAAACTGAATGAAACTAAATATTGTTGCCACAATTGTTGCAATAATTTGTGCAATA
>MKEJ01076814.1:0-18767 GCA_001753735.1 Embelia ribes
AAAAGGCTTATGATAGAGTTCCAAGAGAGGTATTTTGGTGAATTTTGATAAAGAAATTGGTTCTTCTTAAATAGATAAATATTATTAAGGTTATGTATGAGGCTGCAATTAATAAGGTCAAAACATGTGATGGTTTGTTGTTCAGTTTTCCTATTACAATAGGATTGTATCAAGGCTTAGAATTAAGCCCTTTTTTGTTCGCAATAGTAATGGTAATAGTAATGGATGAGCTGACCAGACACATTCAAACCGAAGTGCCGTGATGCATATTATTTGCTGATGATATAGTTTTGGTTGATGAGATTAGAGCAGGTATAAAAGATAAATTTGAATTGTGGAGACATATTTTAGAATCTCGCGGTTTTAAGCTCAGTAGGTCAAAAACTAAATATATGGACCGTTGTTTGAGTATGCGACAGATAAAGGATCCGATTGTGGTTAATTTATCTGGGGGAGGTGGTACCAAAGATTGGTCATTTTTGCTATTTAGGATCAGTTCTCCAAAGCAATTGTGGGATAGAAAGAGATGCCACTCACATAACCCAAGTAGGATGGATGAAGTAGAGAAGTGCATCCGGAGTTTTATGTGACCATTATATGCCTTTACGGTTGAAAGGAAAATTTTATAGGACCGCAATACGACCAACTTTATTATATGGAAGTGAGTGCTGGGCTATTGAAAAACAGGATAAACACAATTTAAGTGTAGTAGAGATGCGTATGTTGAGGTGGATGTGTGGTATGAGTAGAAAATATAGGATTAGAAATGAAGAGATTTGGGCTAGGTTAGCAGTGACACCAATTGAAGATAACATGAGAGATAGCCGTTTAAGATGATTTGGATATAAAAGAAGGAGACTAGTTAGTGCACCTATTGGAAAGTGTGAAAGTATTGGAGTGAGAACGAATAGGAAAGACAGTGGTAGACTTTTAACTACATGAATACGAGTGTTACAAAAGGACATGCGTATCACAATGTTAACGAGCAAATGACTTTCGATAGGAATGAGTAGCGTCAAAAAATTCTCGTTAACAACCTGATGTAATTTCTTATTTTGTTCTATTTAACCTACCTTAATCTATTGGGATTTTCAAGGCTTGGTGATGATGGTGATGAAATTTGAACCCGAACTTCGGATAATTCAGGTCGTGTACCCAAATTTTTGCACTCCCCTAACCTTGATGCTCAATCATATGGCTGTAATGAATATGCCGTGCCGCCATGATCTATTAATGAAGTTGTGTCAAACGCGACTTTTACCTCTCATATGTGAGTTGTACATCTAGGGATTTGTCCTGCAATCATAATTTTTGTTATCTTTTGAAGAGTATCATATTACATTTTGGAGTGGGATTTTATACATATTTGTATATAGGAATTTCCTACATACTGCCATACATTTACTGACACGTAGGAGAGAAAAGTGACATATAGGAAAGAGAAATCAATGTTATAATAAAAAATTACTCTCTCCTGTGTGTCAGCAAATGTATGGCAGTATGTGGGAAGTTCCTACATACAAGTATGTATAATATACCACTCCTTACATTTTCCCTTTGTTTGATGCGGAATGTATAAAATCTCACTCCTTGCATTTTCCCTTTGTTTGATGCGGATGACTGTGTACTTAAAAGTGTTACTTGGATTCTTCCTTGAAGGAGGGGAAAGAGAAACGGCCAGTTCCTGTGGTGCAACTTAATGTTATACGCTTGTTAGCTGACCTGACTGTTTCTGTTAAGAAGCCTGAAGTGGTGGACATGATTTTGCCAGTATTTATTGAATGTTTGGAAGAGGGCGATGCTTCCGATCCTGGCTTGTTGCGATTACGTGTATGTAAATTTGACTTGTTTGGACGTGTTCAACTCTTATCTATTTCCCTTCCATTCTTTTCACTAGACGACTGCATATCTCGTTACTTGTAGTAATCACGGGGCATGTTTTTTATGATCTGCCCTTGTTGAACGCAGCTTCTTGATGCTGTTTCTTGCTTGGCGAGTCTAGGTTTCGAAAAGTCTTATCGAGAAACTATTGTTCTGATGACAAGGAGCTATTTAGTCAAACTCTCAAGTGTTGGTTCAGCTGAAAGTAAAACACAGGCACCTGAAGCCACTACAGAGCGTGTTGAGGTACAGTGATTCTTTTGTTTCGCAATATATTTCTTTATCAGGTTGTTGGTAAATTTGTGACTCTTAAGTGGATGCTCACTGGTTCAATCATTCTAGACTCTTCCTGCAGGATTTCTTGCAATTGCTACTGCTCTTTCAAGCTCAAAAATGCGCGCAGACTTTCGTTACCGTCTACTGTCTTTGTGCTCGGATGTTGGCTTAGCAGCAGAATCTCAAAGTGGAAGGTAGAGTGATTTCTTCCTTAATATTGTGAATAGCATGTCGTACTGATGTATAATTTTTGTTTTGAGGATTGTCATTAGGGAAGTAGAAGTTTCCTATTTTTGTTACTTCGTATTTACTTTCTTCTTGTTTATCAGTCAGCTAATTCATTATGAGATAGTTCTTCACTGACTTATATGTTTACCTCTATATAGGAGTGGAGCAGATTTTCTTGGACCTTTACTCCCTGCTGTTGCTGAGATATGTTCAGATTTTGTTCCTAGCGTAGATGTAGAACCTCCAATGTTAAAGTTGTTTCGCAACCTGTGGTTCTACATTGCTCTTTTTGGGTTAGCCCCTCCTATTCAAAAATCTCAAGCTGCAACAAAATCCGTTTCAACTACGCTGAATAGTGTGGGTAGTATGAGTGTTATGGCCCTTCAAGCTGTGGGAGGACCTTACATGTGGAATGTTCAGTGGTCTTCTGCCGTCCAACGAATTTCACTAGGAACCCCACCCCTTGTAAGTTTTCTTTGTGAGCATATCCCCATGAATTCTTTTGTACTTTTTACTCCCTCCGTCCCATTTTAATAGGCCATGTTTCTTTTTTTGTTTGTCCCGTATTATAGGCATGTTTCCTTTATTTAAAAGGCAGTTAAAATAAGCATTTTACTTGTATACCCTCATTAAATGTACTTTTCGTAGACAAACAAAACTTTTCACATTTCCAATGAAGGGTATCTTAGTAAAACAAGTAAGAAATTAAATGTTCCAACCACTCGAGCTAATTTTTTCTTAATCCGAGTGAAAATTCATACAAGCCTATTAATTTGGGACGGAGGGAGTACGAGTTATTAGAGCTTTCCATTGTTTTACTCTGAGTCAGATATATTCATGTTTTGATTTGAACTTCTCTTACTCCATTGATGTGCATGCTTATCATATGATTGATGCCCATGGCTTCTGCATGGAGAACTTTAACCATGCAATACTAACTGGTTTCCATTTTCCATCATTGTTAGATTTCCAAATATGAGCTATAGTGTTGCCCCTTAGTCTGTTACCTTCCACGCTTTCAGTTTTTATCCAACATATGCTGTGTTTTGTTTAGACCTGTTGTTGTGAAATGCCCAGACTTTCTTGTTATTGAGGTCTTACTTGGTTACTCCTATGTAGTGCACCATAATCTATGGGTGTTTTTTGTGCTGAATGTCGTTCTTCATTAATGATTGGTAACAAAGGAAAAAAAAGGATTGTGACATTGTAATAATCGTATAGAGATTCAAAGATGCTGATAGGATAATACTTGTGTAATTCATCTGATTATAGTGTAATGATACAACTTGGACTTTTGGCAAAATGATCTGTTTCATTCTAGGTGGTCAGTTCTGTGAAGTGGCTTGAAGATGAGTTAGAGCTCAATGCTCTTCACAATCCTGGCAGTCGCCGAGCAAGTGGCAATGAGAAAGCAGCTACAACTCAAAGATCTGCTCTTTCTGCTGCACTAGGAGGTCGAGTTGAGGTTTCAGCAATGAACAACATTTCAGGTATGGTGAACTTCTATTTCTCATGTGTTTTCATTAGTTTGTTTCTGATATAGGCAAGTCCTGATGGTTAGAGACTTTGTTTAATTTCTGACGATAGGCGTGAAGGCAACGTATCTACTTGCTGTAGCTTTTCTGGAGATAATACGATTTAGCAGCAACGGTGGCATCCTCAATGGCCACACTACTTCCTCTGCTTCGAGAAGTGCCTTCAGCTGCGTATTTGAATACCTCAAAACTCCAAACCTCATGCCAGCTGTCTCCCAGTGCTTGACAGCAATCGTTCAGCAGGCCTTTGACGCCGCAATATTGTGGATGGTACTTCTTTTTAACTAAAGGGCTTGTTGATTATGTTCCATTCCTTTTTCTTTTTCATATTTCTGTTCCATATCCTCTGCGACTTGTCAAAAATATAATCTTTGTGGACATTGTACATTACCTTGAGTGAAATGTTAGGTAAAAAAATGATTTAGTTAGTCTTTTCTTTATTAATGTTTGATAATGGCTTTAGCCGTGTTACTTTACTGATTTATCATGTATTAGAGTATCTTAAGTGGAAAATCATTTAGAAGTCTGAAGTCCCAATTAAAGTGCCCTTTTTCCTGTGGAATGTCACTCTGGAAAATATAGTGAAAATGTACCAGTGATTCAGCTAATCATTTCCTGGTCCATTTTCTGAAGGTTTATGAGCTGTAGAGTCTCAGAGTACTTATCCATGCATGTGTACCAAATTATGCCTTACTAATATTTTTTCCCCTTCTGTGTTTCTTTGCGCCCTTGCTCCTCTGGCCCTTGTCTCAAAGGGCTTCTCTGTACAAAGTGCATCTAATTGTCCCATTTTATTTTACGTTCCTTTCTTCTTTTTCTTTTTTTCCCTTTTGTGCTTCTACACCAGTGTTCCTTTTGCCTTGCTTTAATTCTGATACCCGCTCAGCCATGAACTACATATATGCTTTTCTTCTCCTCCTGTTCAAGTTTTTGTTCAATAGCAATGTTTTATGGTTTTTGTTTGTTGAATCCGCTTATCTTTGGGCTTGGTGTAGGAGGAGCGGACACCGGAGACAGGAAATGAAGCTGAAACTAGGGAGTCAACACTTTCTATACATGCTTGTTTTCTTATAAAAAGTATGTCTCTGAGAGAAGATAACATCCGGGATATCTCTGTTAATTTGTTGTCTAGACTTAGAGAGAGGTTTCCGCAGGTAAGATTCTTGTCTCCTCTGTTTCTTTTTTTATTTAATTTTTCTATCTTTATTCAAGATGAAAAATATTTTTAAGTTTAAACCATGTCCTCTGGTCATTCAACATGATGAGTACACCTAAGCAACTGGATTCCACTCCTGCAGATTTTGTGGAACTCTTCCTGTCTAGATGCGCTCCTATTTTCTGTTCATAACGACCCACCATCAGCTGTTGTTCATGATCCAGCATGGATAGCTACTGTTAGATCTCTTTATCAGAAGATTGTTCGAGAATGGATCGTTTTTTCACTTTCATATGCCCCATGCACTAGCCAGGGTCTTCTTCAGGTATATCGAGGCTCTATGAAACCATCTTTGAATTGTCTTTTGACTTCCGAGTATTCTCAAGTTTTGGCTGTATGCCCCCATTTCTTGAGGAATTCTCACAAATTTCTTGTGCCTTTTTATTTCATTGTAGTTAAGAATTGCTTCTTTGGCTTTATTTGACTTTTTCTTCCTCTAAATGGAAGTATTAGTGATAACTATTTGCACATGGAGTTTCTCATATTATTTGCTTCATTTTCGAATTAATAAACTCATTGGCAAGATTTTTCAGCACAAGTCGAGCTCAGTCGGTGTCTCTCATGGGATGTTACTTCATTTATGTGAAAATAAAAAGACCTCTATACAATTTGCTCAACTATACCGTACCATATCTAATAATGTGTTAAAGGTTCTTTGTCTTCATATCTATTGCCTTGTTACTTATTGTCTTAATATAGTTGTTGTGATCTATAATAATATTCCTTCAAGATTAGTTAAAAGCATCAGACATTTTGCAGATCTTGATTCTTCCATTTTATTTTATTTTATTTTATTTTATTTTATTTTTGTTGTTGTTGTCACTTGTTTTTCCCTTACAAATTTCATTTGTTTACGTACCTTTTCATTTTCTCACTCTTCAATATTTCATCAGGAAAAGCTGTGTAAAGCAAACACATGGCAAAAAACGCAGTCTGCCACTGATGTTGTTTCCCTATTATCTGAAATACGGATTGGCACTGGCAAACATGACAATTGGAGTGGCTTAAAGACAGCAAACATTCCTGCAGTACTAGCTGCTGCAGCTGCTGCATCAGGAGCAAACTTTAAATTGATGGAGGCCTTTAACTTGGAGGTTTTAAGTACTGGTGTAATTAGCGCAACAGCTAAATGTAATTATGCTGGAGAAATTGCAGGCATGAGAAGATTATATGATAGCATCGGTGGAATTCAACCGGGCACTTCACAACCTGGCTTTGGCCTTGGACTTGGCCTTCAAAAGTTGAAGTCTGGAGTATTTCCTCAGGCAGCACCGCAGCAAAATGATTCTTTTAATGAGATGATGCTCACCAAGTTTGTGCGACTACTTCAACACTTTGTAAACATTGCAGAAAAAGGTGGGGCAGTGGATAAATTAACGTTTCGAGAAACATGTTCCCAGGCTACTGCATTGCTCCTTTCAAATCTGGTATTTTTTGTACTCAATCTTTTTGTCTTTACTTTCTTACCGAAGAATTAATTTTTTTTTTTCTAGTTTGAACTTAAATCCATGCAAGGCTGGGACATTTCTATTTTATCAGCTCAATGAAGGAAAGAATGCACGGCACAGTTACTCTTTATATACGAAACTGTCTTAGTTAATCAGGATATAGTGAAATAGATGTCCTTAATTAACTTCTTGGTACAGTGAGGATCTCCTCAAACTTTCTTTACGCGTAAAGATGTGGATAAATTCTTTCATTCGTATTTTTTTCTCAATGGCTGTAACATTCTTCCCCACATTCTGTTATTAAATATGGTAGGTTTTTTGTTCTTAGGAATCTGTCTCAAAAGCAAACATAGAGAGCTTTTCCAAACTTCTACGTCTTCTTTGCTGGTGTCCAGCTTACATGTCGACACCCGATGCAATGGAGACTGGGATATTTATTTGGACCTGGTTAGTCTCTGCTGCTCCTCAATTGGGATCTCTTGTTCTTGCTGAGCTTGTTGATGCATGGTTGTGGACAATCGATACCAAACGAGGTCTCTTTGCTTCAGAAGTGCAGTATTCTGGACCTCCTGCAAAACTGAGGCCTCATCTTGCACCTGGGGAACCAGAAACACCACCAGATAAGGACCCCGTTGAACAAATTGTTGCTCATCGGCTATGGCTTGGATTTTTCATTGATCGTTTCGAGGTGAGAAAATGTCACAGTCTAATGCCTCTAAAACCAATTCAGGCAAACCATGTGTTACTTTCTTTCTGTTTGTCATATGATAATAAGTTTCTCTCAATTAGTTTTTCTATGACAAATTCTTGCACAAATAGAAGTGATTGCATTACTTTTCTATGAAAATCCTTCTGGCAGAACTGGTTTTTGTGGGTTACTGCCAAAATCAACATAAATAATTGTAATTGTTACAAGAGGTCACTTTTATGTACATTTATAGTTTTTGGAAGGCTGTGTCGCATGTTTTCAGATGTTAAAATGTAAACTGGTTGTTTTCGGTGGATGGGTCTTTGTGTCTTCGATTGTGTATCTAGGACACATTCAGTCTGTCTTCATAATGAAGGAATTCATGAGCATAATTAATTATTCATTTTAGCAAGTTTTTTGGGGTGTAAGGCCAACTGTTAATGGGAGACTAGATTCTTTTTAGGTGGTTCGGCATGATAGTTTTGAGCAACTCTTGCTTCTTGGTCGGATGATACAAGTGACGACAAAGCTTCCGTGGAATTTTTCACACCATCCAGCTGCTGCTGGAACTTTTTTCACCTTTATGCTGCTTGGACTCAAGTTTTGTTCATGCCAGTCCCAGGGTAATCTGCAAAATTTCAAAACAGGACTTCTGCTGTTGGAGGACCGCATATACAGGTGACAAATCTGCTTCTACTTGCACATCCATTTCAACATTTGAGGTGCAACTTTGTAAAGGTTACTTCTTCATTCAGATATTGAGACTCCATTTCTTATTTGTTGCAGGGCATCTTTGGGTTGGTTTGCCAATGAGCCTGAATGGTATGATCTGAACAACATTAATTTTGCTCAGAGTGAGGCTCAATCTGTTTCTTTATTTGTTCATTATCTTGTAAATGAGTGTACGGATGCTCCTCAACTGGATTTGAAGTCACAGGGACGTGAAAATGGAATCTCTTTGGTTGATTTGGTAAGAATTAGGCTTGTAATTACTCAATTACCATTATCTTGCTTATGAGACTTGTCGGCTTAAATTAATCTTGTTGCTGCTTCTGCGACTAGGGCTATATTAACTTTTAGTTGGCATAGGATTTCTCAATCCCAAGTCTGCATCTCATCTATGTTCCTCTTTGTTCATCTGCAGAAAGATCAATATCACCCTGTCTGGGGTCATATGGATAACTACACAGTTGGACGAGAGAAGCGGAAGCAATTGCTTTTGATGCTATGCCAGCATGAGGCTGATAGGCTTGATGTTTGGGCACAGCCTATTAATGCAAACTCGAAGTAAGCATTTTTCGTCATGTCTTTCATGGGTGATTATTCTTGCTTATTCTCAAAAGTTTAGAGAAGATTTTTAAGATTTACAATGAATATTTGCTTTTGCTTCCACTTGTAATTCAGGGACAACATGCCGCCTCGGCCTAAAGTTACATCTGAGAAGTGGGTTGAATATGCTCGGACTGCATTCTCTGTGGATCCTCGGATAGCTTTATCATTGGCCTTTAGGTTCCCTACAAATACCTTCTTAAAAGCCGAAATGACTCAGCTGGTCCAGGTACTTTCTTCCCATCTGAATTGATTTGAAACAAAGAACTATGCAGGGTTTACCCATTTCAAGTAATTAGGCACAGGTTCTCAAATTATGTTAGGGTCACTAAGAAACAAACTTTCATTCGTAGTGCTCATAGGTACGACTTACGACCATTTCAAGATCACAGGTCTGCGAATATAGCATTTTTGTTGCAAAGATTTTACATTAACCTCGGTTTTGGAACTGTATATTTCTGCAAGTTCTAAAATATTTATAGTAATTAGACCATCGTTTAGAAATTTCTATTATTTGATTAAACAAAATGGTTTCTCAAAGTAATTGGTTCGTCTTAGATTGTCTGTTAAACCATCGAATTTCTAGTGGTTTTTTGAAAGCAGTATGATGCTATCATCCTTCCAAACTGGTTCTCAAATGTTTTTGGATGAACATTTTAAAACTTGTTTTTTTTTTTGTTGTATTTGGATTTGGATTTTCCCAGTTGAGAAAATTGTGAGATTTAACCATTGCAGTCGCATATTACGGAGCTCCGCTGTGTACCTGAGGCATTGCCATATTTTGTTACTCCGAAGGCTGTTGATGAAAATTCAACACTTCTACAACAGTTACCACACTGGGCCGCTTGTTCAATCACACAAGCTCTTGAGTTCCTCACACCTCCATATAAAGGCCATCCACGTGTGATGGCCTACGTTCTCAGAGTTTTAGAGTCGTATCCTCCTGAACGAGTGACCTTTTTCATGCCACAGCTAGTACAGGCTTTACGCTATGATGATGAGGTGAGTTGTCTTTTGGATGTCTGCAAGTACATGACCTTAAAAACTCTATTTGTTTGGTGCTAATAATTGATTCTCAGTGAGAGACCACAATTTTTATTAAACTTACAATTTTAGTTACTATTTTAACAATTTGATTGCATGGTTAATGTGGAAAAATTCCAGTGAAATGTAATGAAGTCAGGTATCTATTGCTAAATGTTGGATGACTAATAGTTCCATGAATTGCTCAGGAACACCCATCTTAATACTTCTCTCGAGACTAGGTTGAAGATATTATTGATATATTCCTGAACTCTCTAAACTTGAAACTTCATTTTCATCACTTTCTTTATTTTAGTTTCCTTTAGGCAAACGGTATAATGCTACATATTGTATGTGTATGGTTGTGGTATATCTGATAAAGAATTTCTATCTGGCAGCGATTAGTAGAAGGTTACTTGCTTAGAGCTGCTCAAAGAAGTGACACGTTTGCTCATATATTAATATGGCATTTACAGGTAGGAAAACATCTGGTTGATAACGAATATTTAAAGCTTTTGCGTTCTTATTATAGTGATAAAGACGATCAGTACCAAGTATATTCTAGTGACTATTTGCTTGGTTTAAACAGGGTGAGACAGTTCCTGAGTCAGGGAAAGATGCAAGCTCTGGGAAGGTATTGCTATTTTAAATTATTTACTATCTAGTTGAATGATCTTGGCCTCTTATTTGCTTACATGCTTTCCCTTGTATCTTAATCGAGTACCTGAAGATACCAGTGGACATGCATTCTCTCACTATTTGTCTTGCACTAGCTGTTAGTTTCACTATATCATTTGAAGTTATGTTTTCCCTTTTCAGAACAGTGCATTCCTAGAACTGTTGCCTGTTGTTCGGCAACGAATAGTTCATGGGTTCACTTCTAAGGCGCTCGACTTGTTTCAGAGAGAATTTGATTTCTTTGAGAAAGTGACTTCTATATCTGGTGTGCTATTTCCAGTTCCAAAGGAAGAACGTCGAGCTGGCATCCGAAGGTACTTGTTTGTGTCACTACAAATTTGTGTTCTATGTCAGTGGCTGTTGGAGGTAGATCTGATTAGTCTTTCTGAACTAGGGAATTGGAGAAAATTGAACTGGAAGGAGACGACCTTTATTTGCCCACTGCTCCAACTAAGCTTGTCAGAGGTATTCGCGTTGATAGTGGAATTCCATTACAATCAGCAGCAAAAGTTCCTATCATGATCACTTTTAATGTGGTGGATCGGTTTGGAGACCAGAATGATATAAAGCCTCAAGCTTGCATTTTCAAGGTTTTTTTTCTAACTAATGACATTGTGTTTTTCAAGGTAACTGTGTTTATCATAATATTCTTATATGTTTATATTTGTTACAGCAGAATTGTTATAACTGAAATACATGTACTATAATGTTTTTTGTTATTTAATTAAAAACAAATAGGCCGTAGTTGTAATTGGTTCCTATACCGAATACTGTGCTTGGCGCGAGTAGCCTCAAGTTATGTCGAAAGAGAAATAGCTGTAAGTTCTTGGCAGCGTTTTCTTTCTTATTAGTTGTTATTGGGAACTATGTTTTCTGCAAAATCATTCCCAGTTCTTAGTTTCTCTGTAGTTAAATATCCTTGAGATACAAAATAGTTTATGTTTTCCCCGAGAGCTAGTGTATATTGCCCCCTGGGACATCTCTTAGTTTTGGCATAGTAAATGGACTCCGCTAACTGGGTTGTTTTTCCTTCTGAACTAGGTCGGAGATGATTGCCGGCAAGACGTTCTTGCTTTACAAGTTATTTCACTTCTAAGAGACATCTTTGAAGCTGTTGGAATTAATCTCTATTTGTTTCCTTACGGAGTTCTCCCCACTGGCCCAGAGAGGGGAATAATCGAGGTGAACTTTTCTTATAAGGTTTATTGAGGTTAAATCCTCCTCTGGACAAGAAAAAGAAGAAGAAAAAACCAACTTCATTTGATGCATTGAACCATCCTGGTAGTTGTCTATTTTCATTTAGAAATTTGATCAAAGGATAATGGATCATTGGCATCATATAGTCATAATTGATATGCTACTGGCAAAGACTATTCTCAGATGTGCAAAATATAAACGAGTTGAGACTCTAGAATCAATGTAATCCTATGACCTGCTCTTATCTGACTGGTTTTAGCTTATTTACTTTGTTATCTTTTTCTATTGATTCCAAGTAAAAACCCTTGCTATGCAGGTTGTGCCAAATACACGTAGTAGAAGTCAGATGGGTGAAACCACTGATGGTGGTTTATATGAAATTTTCCAACAGGAATATGGGCCTGTTGGTACTCCCAGATTTGAGAGTGCTCGTGAAAATTTCATAATCAGTAGTGCTGGTTATGCAGTTGCCAGTCTCCTGCTTCAACCAAAGGATAGACACAATGGAAACCTCTTGTTTGACAAGTATGTTTTGAGCTTTCGCACGAACTCTGCCCATTTTTTTTTTTTTGGAAACTTCCAAAATTAGCCTTTTCTCCTGATATCAAAATCTCAATCTGTTACGGGCCTTACCGCTGCTGAAGATAATCGTTTTAAGTCACCACAGCAAATCATCTTAAAGTTTTCTTTTCCCTACTTAATATAATGTGGCTCTGGTAAAAGCTTTCCAGATAATTCTGTAACCTTGTGCACAATACACCCTAATGGAAATCTGGAAAATTCATACTGGAATGTCATATATTCCATCTCAATTGTTCTAGCAGCATCTAAATTCTGTGTTGCTGTTCATTTCAAATTGTGTTGTAAGCTATTTAATTTTAGAGTAATGATATTCATATCAACTACTTATACCAGCTTGGATTATGTGGTCCATAATTAGCCACATCATCACATACTCTCTCTCTTTTGTAAGAATAGGATGAATTGGTTAATTATGGACCACGCAATCCAAGTTGGTACAAATAGTTGGTATGAATATTATATTCTTAATTTATTATTGGGAATGCTCAGATAACCACATTAATACCTATTTCATGGCAGTGTGGGTAGGCTTGTCCATATTGATTTCGGCTTTATCTTGGAAACTTCTCCGGGTGGGAATATGCGGTTCGAAAGCGCCCATTTTAAGCTGAGCCATGAGATGACTCAATTGCTTGATCCATCTGGAGTGATGAAAAGTGAGACATGGTACCAGTTTGTGAGGTATTTAGATATTCTCTCTTTTTTTGCAAGCTATGTTTTCTTAGTTTTTAATTTCTGTATCGACTCTAATGATTTTTTGTTATACTCATAGCCTATGCGTGAAAGGATATCTGGCTGCTCGTCGACATATGGATGGCATTATCAACACAGTATTGATGATGATAGACAGTGGATTGCCTTGCTTCAGCAGAGGGGACCCGATAGGTAATTTACGAAAGAGATTTCACCCTGAAATGAGCGACCGAGAAGCTGCCAATTTCATGATCCGCAAGTGCACTGATGCTTACAATAAGTGGACTACTGCCGGTTATGACTTGATACAATATTTGCAGCAGGGCATAGAGAAGTGATTGGGCTTATCCCGTGTCAGTTTTCAAATGTAAATTATGATTAATATTGATTTACGCACCACAGGTACAGTTTCTTTTTACTAAAATATTTGCCACTATGACCTGGCTCAGATAATTTTAATATCGTAATCGTCGAAAATTGAGTTGTTTGTGCCTGAATAGTAAGTAAAATTCCTGCTGACAGGCTAAGGTTTGTACGAGTAGATCATGTAATCCTATCTATTAATGGAATTATATCCATTTTGTTGCATTTTTACCGTTACTTGATTTCTTATGTGTGCCTTTGGTAGCGAAGAACCCACGAGGGGTGTTGGAAATCTAGGTCGGCATATTACGTGGTTCTATTCTCAACATAAAAAGTTCTAGCTATGTTAAGAGGTGCATTTGTAACGGGTATATGATCGTCTTCAGGTAGATTTTGGTGGGTTTTTTTTTGATAAAATAAACAATCCTTCTTTAATCTCATAATACTGGATGACATTGCGAAATGCTTGAAATCGATCTGTTGATAAGAGTTCCCAAACTTGTCAAAACATAGAGCGTCTAACAAAAAGAGGTCACATTTAGATATAAAAAATCATGAAGTACATAATTTGCATTCTTAGCTAAAATATTCGCCACAACATTAGCTCCCCCGTATATGACTAATAACCAAAAAGCCGAAGGTATATGACTAATAACCAAGAAGCCGAAGGAATGGGCTAAACGTCAACAAGATTCAATCGTACATTAGAACTTGTATAAATCAGTACATGCTTATAGCCTAAAAGATTATAGCAATGTAGTTCCCAATTGAAAGTTTCGAGTTCAGCCATAACCAGGATAGAAGCACGCCTAAAATGGGGTTACCATTATGGTCGCGAAGGACCTCTCGAGCTCCAGCTGTAGGTTAATGAGATTGGCGTTGTTGTCCTGTCAAGATTTACTTTAACAAAATATCTGGAAGGGGAGGGATCCAAGTGATACGAATTTTGGTCCAGCTTATACTTTTATTAAACATGAGTTTTTAGGCAGGGTAGTTGCATAAGGCCAAAATTTATGATGCGTTTGATGCAAAAAAAAATATGATGAAAAATAAAATATTAATTTATATATTTATGAATTTTGTAAATAAATTATTTTATTTTCGTACCAGAAATCATTGTAATAAATAAATCCTAAATATTATTGCAATTGCTGATTAGATCATATATTATAATATAAAAAGCTAACCGTTTCAGACGGTAACTAAGTTTAACTGCTATACGTTAAAAAGCTATACACTCTTGTCGTGGCTCATTAGCATCTTTTGTTTTATACTTTCTTAAAGTCTTGAGACCATAGCTGTGGATAAATTGATATCATAGCAATATACAAATGAGTGACAGTTTTATACATGTTTATATTTAAGAATTTTTTATATATATGAGATAGAATATTGACACGTATGAAAGAGAAATTAATATTATAATAAAAAAAATTTATACACCAGCAAATATATAATAATATGTGGGGAGATTTTGTATGCCAGTAGTAGTTGGGAAGTTCAAAGGAAGAGAACTTTGACTAATTTCCGTGCTTGACATGAAAAACATCAAAATATATGATGAACCGCGTGGCTTAGGTGTGTTGGAATGCGTTGATATGGGAGTTGATTACGAGCGTTGATCGATGACTTTGTTGTCAATAAGAATTAATTTCTTATGTAGTGTTTTATATACAAATCGGTATACAAATGATGTGTTATATATGCATAATACATATACATTATATATGTGAAGCCCTCAAAATAACTACAAAATATATATATATACACATTACGAATCTAGATATTACTTGCTTACTAATTCATAGGCTAATGATGGATGGAAATTTTACTATTTTAATTAGTCGGTGGGAAGAGATACTAGTTGCGTAGCTAGAAACTACGAGGTAGTTTCTTTTGTTCAACTTATTTTTTTATGAATATGACATTTGTTCAATATTTGAGGCCGAAGCAATTTCTTTGTAATTCTATTACATGGCTATCTTATCTATCAAAGTACTAGCCTGTTTTAGGGTTGGCATCATGGGATTGGATCAGTTTTACTTCGAATTGGGACCGTTCCAATTATGATTGTTTATCATTTATTGGAATCGGAACCAATTTGTTTATGTTCTGTTCAATTTTGGAGCTATCTTTCACAGATTGGTTCAAATTCTGTTAGGTTCTTGGTTCTACTGGATTAATTCGGATAGATTCCCGAGACACATGTACATGGTTTTTAATAATAAAACAATCATCAAAATGAAAGTTTATATAAATAATTATTGCTAAGATATATTATCGATTCTTTACCGATCAATAAAAAGAATAATACAAAACAAGCAATAAATCCGGTTCCACAAGAAAATGAAAAGGTTAAAAGCACAACAAAAATATTTTATATTTTGAAAACAAGATTGAATATGTACCGTAAGGTCCATAACTAGTTAGACTGGGTGCTACATATTTTACAAAGCCACGCATTTTTATAATCGTACAAAAAACAAAAAACAAAATCTTAATAATACAAATTAAAAATAACTTTTTAATGCGGCTTCAATGCCAACAATTGGATTGGTTTTGTAAGTCACTATTTTAAAATAAAAATAAGTGTTAAGATAAAGAAGAAATAAGGAAGTAAAACGAGAAAGAGTCATGCATAGTTCCGAGGTGTTTTATGAATTCAAATGAGATTTCGTAAAATGTATGATGTTACTGAACATGCCTAGAATGTAATAAGGATTATTTCAGAAAATTTTTATCACCTGGGTTGAGGCTAAATTTTAGTAGCTCTAATCGATCCAACTGCAATTGGATCGATCCAAAACAACATAACGATTTATTCAAGTGTAGTTGGATCGATCAGACTGCTAATGTGTTGAACATAAGAAATACTAAGGGACATTATTAGATATATACTTTTAATCCTAGAGCAAATAGGGAGATAGGGACACGAAAATTTTGAGGAGAAATTATCAATAATTCGTGAAAATCATTTCGTTTTCAAATCAAATGGTGGATTTAAGATCGTATCTTCGTTCTCTACGACATGAGGTAAGTAGTTCATGGAGATTTGCCATAATGTGTAGAGCTCTAATTTACCATGTAACAAGTAGGGGATAATTGATATTTGTATATACGATTAGTGATTGAATTCTTATTTATTATTTATAGATAATCGTGATTCCGACGGTGAGCCGCTAGAAGGGGTGGTTAGAGTTTCTCTCCAAGTCTATCTAAGGATCGCACACTCAATCTTAGGTGTGGTTATAATTTTTTTTATTTTTTTTTAGTTTGGTTTATAACAAAAAGATAATAGTTTTCATATAGAACCTGCATATTATTGTGTTAGTTGTATATTTTTTCAAAGTAACTCATTGTGGCCTGCGAAAATATCATGTATATGATGATGCCAACTTATTCAATAAATGTTGTACTTCAAAATTATTTCTTATTATTTCCTCATAATTGATATACTGAAAGACTCATAGAATGTTTATATATACTGTATTAAACCAATAGTACCACATCATAATTAACAACGTTACACAATCACACAATTTTTTCCCCATATGTTTTAGTTACATGTATTTTTTCTCTAACTTCATATTCGTTTTATTATTTTTACTTTGACTTATATTTAACAAGATAATCATTTTATTTTATTTTGTTTTGCAGTCAAGCAACTTCTCCTTCGTGGCCAAACTCGTGATCCAAGTGGATTTTGAGTTCTTGTCAAGAATTGAATCTATTCATATGCATAATTCATTATTTAGGAGTTGGTTTGTAATGGATTTGGACATAAATGTTTTATTAATCGTTCTCAACATTGTACAAAACACACCGTATGATTCATTGTGGCATTCTCTGTTTTGGGTTTTGTTCATGTAACACATTATATACATACTATATATATCTTCTCTATTTCTTTTGTAATTTCGATTGCGAGTCAACTTCTTCAATTAGACCCAGCTCATTTCTCTGTGTATGTGCATGTTATGTCTCCATTGTTTCAATTTTGTGGGGACGTATCTGCTAGTTTGCTAAGGGCTTTAGCCTTTCATGACTTTTTAGTATAAAAAATTTTATTTGAAATTTTATTATTATATTTTTAATGTAATTTTTTGTTATGTAGTTACAGTCCTTCCTCCCTTCACCTGATAAATTTTATACTTATGTATTCTGACTCATCTCCTAATTTCTTGTGATCTTAGAAGCTATGATGACTTGGAAAATAAAGACATCAACATTATGGGACAACTCAAGCACCCATATGAAAGGATGCTAATATCATATCTGGGCTTGTTTAGTTGCAATTTTCAATTTCAAGTTTATTTTTTTTTTTAAAAAAAGTAGACTGCATTTGACTTATCAATTTTTAATTTGAGTTCTTTTTGTTGTTTTAATCGAAATAAATTGAAATTTTTATAGTGATTTCTAACTTTTTTTATATAATTTTTTTTTTTAAAAATTGCAACCAAACGAAAATAGAACCCCACTTCCGTGCATATCACAAGCATGTAAGCATGTGGGGAAACTTGGTTAGAAGTAAGCTATAGTGGTGTTTAAGATCTTTTTGTTGCCTTTGCTAAGCTAAGATCGAAATTAAATTTGAAATTCGGAAATAATTTTTTCAAAAATAAATGGCAAAAAAATCCGTCCAACAAAACTCAAATTAAAAGTGGCATCCAAATGCAAGCAACAATGTTGGACATAAGAGTCTAAATAAAGGTGACTATCAAAATCATACGAGTATCAAACTTTTTAGGAATGAGCTAGACTTGATGCATATTGAAATTACATCCTTAGTGATCACTGGTATTGAATATTTCATTTTATTTTTTTGTACTTCAAAGCTCATATATATGAATGAAAAATCGATCATAGGCAGGAGGTAGGTCCTAACACTTGCGCTAACCCTAGAAAATAATAATACGTGCATTTATGATAATGGCGTAATTATTTTATTTTAAAGAAAAAAACTGCAAAAGGTTACTAAGCAATTCTTGAGAGCTAATGGCGGGCCAGAGAAGGCAGAAAAGGGCAACCATCTCCTCTAACGTCAATTTTTTTTTTTATATATATAGAATTTGTATGTCATATTTCGCCATTTTTTCTAAAATGCATATCTTACGGCCCCCAAAAAAGGGTCATGACTCTCTCTAACGTTAATTTTTTTTTTTTTTATAGAATTTGTATATCATAATTCGCCATTTTTTCTGAAATACATATCTTACGGCCACCAGAAAAGGGGCCACGACCCCCTCTAACGTCAATTTTTTTTATTTTTTTATAGAATTTATGTGTCATAATTTGCCATTTTTTCTAAGATACATATCTTAGGGTCCCCCTAGCAAAGAAATACACCACAGATAAGAACTAGAGACAAATGTATAAGTAGGTTTATTTAGTTGTAGATAGATTGGGACAGATAAGAGCATTGGAAAATGACCTGTCTGCTACTATCGGGATGTTTTGTTTTCAATGGGACTAACTTTTTTGTTATTTTGAGGGTTTTGACTTGTATGGAAGCCAAAAAGATGCCAACACATGATTTTTCTTCTAATTTAATGTATAAGATCAACCCATCACGTAAAGGGATTTGCTCTCAATACAAGAATTTTTTTCTTGTAATATATCAGATTTTTTTT
>MKEJ01076825.1:0-17352 GCA_001753735.1 Embelia ribes
TTGTTATTTTTGGACTGTAGCAATTAGTATTGTGTCATGGATGTGGTTTTGGGTTTGTTGTATCACTCACCCTTCGGGTTCCGGGTGCTTGGGATTCGGAGGCGTGACAGTGCGATTACGATAGAGGGCTATCGGCGGTGGCCGGAGGTTGCGACGATTGGATAAGGCTGACGACGACGATTGCGACAACATAGAACGATCTACAGTGGGTGCTCTATCAAAGAATTGATATGTTCGATGAACATCGGCTGTGAAGCGACTGCTGTGGTTGTCGTTGGCGATGATTGGCGTCGTGACCACAGTGCTCGATCGACCAGCTATGGCCGGTGAAAGCTGGCGGCAGCGGAAGTAGTTAACAATTTAGTGTTTTCTGATTATTTATTTATTTATTTTTTTTTTTTTGAGATTGGGCATAAATATTTCAAAAAATCAAGGGTGTAAGATCGAAATTGGGCTTTGATATCAAATTTATGTAGAACTGAATACGATAATTAATCAACAGTAAACTCAGGAATATTACTGAAAGAGGAGGGGAATTAAAGAAAAGAAGGGAAAGAAGAGAGAAGAGAGGGGTAAATAATATTATCAATATTCAATTCAATCATAAAAAATGATCCATATGTTTGACCCTTTAGAAAAGCCAAAACATAAAAAGAAATAACGACTAATGAAAAAAAGGAAACAACTAATAATGAGATGGAAGTTTCCTAAATACTAAAATATAAAATCAAGTCAAATAAATACTAATTATTTTTAAATCTTCGTGAATAAATTTTCTCATAACGACGATCACCATCACTATTATATTTGATATTCATTTTATGTCTCCACTTTGTCCGCGTATTCATCTTCCAATTTTTCGCACATTTATTTTTGTATTGCTTTCAGTTATTGTGCTTATTATCACTGGCGGACCCCGGATTTCTGGGTAGGGGTGGCCGAATTTTACTGTCCTATATAGGGGACTTTTTTTCCGCGTGGGCGGGGGGATTTATAGATGTTTAAAAAAATTTCAACATTTAGATATTTCGCGAAATTTTCAGAGGGGCCCTGCCTCCCTTGGGACTGCCACTGCTTATTATCGATGGAATGGTTTTGCTGATGATGCTTAGTCTTTGTCATGTTTCCAGTGAGCGATCTTGGAGATGATATCTTTCAAAAATTTTTGAAGGAGAGAGAGTCGAATGGTGATTTCATCTCCAGAGTTTCTGATACCCTGTGGCTGAGAAAAGTTGTTATACTTGATGATGGAGAGAATGATGTTTCTCAACAACCCATTGAGGTATGCGTATTTTGGCTCCCAATAGTTGACGTTGTGACATCTATATTAAGTTTTTTAATTACTATGTACTATCAAGTATCTGATGATAATAATGAGAGTTGAGCACTTATTATAAAACCTTTAATAGGTTCAACTATATCCTTTGATAATTTCACTACCACAGTCAATTTCTCTTTGCCGACTTGGTGAAATCTAAACATCTATTGTAATGGAAATTTGTCTCTGAGTATAAGTTTCAAGCGTTCTGACTAACCAGTTTGATTTCCAGTTGCTCTGAAAGTAGAAATTGTTGGAATGTGAGCTTAACATTATATATCAACCTCTGACGCATTCCTAAAAGCTCAAGTTGTTTGGAAATATATTCCGATGTATATCAAGCTCTAACACAACCCAGTAGTGCTACTCCATCTGATAATGGGGTCATCTCTGTTCCTACCTGGAAAAATCGAAAATGATTTGATGACACAAATTTTATAAACCAATTTGGTTGTCTTACTAATCCAACTGATGTAGGGGGCCACCTTGCTTTGACTCTTATTGAGTTTAAAGCTAACATTTGTCTTTATCATTTGAGTTAGTTTATTGCTTGCAGGCTCTGGGAGATGAACACGAGGGTGGGTTTCTTAAACTGACCAGGACCCGTGAATGGATCGACAGTGACATCTCGGCTCCTGTTAACAAGAAGATGAATCCTAAAGTATGTGCTTGATATGCATTTTCTTCATCAAGTTGGCTAAGCCTGGTCCTTGTTTCTTTGCTTTGTTCGTATCTATAACAAAACCAAAACTGTCAACTCACCTTTTTGTTGTTTTAGGTGTTAAATGTTAAGTGTACTCTGTCATTTAGTTTTACTAATTCATAACTTCTTGCCAGGAGTTGCAGGATGACAGGGACAAAAGGAAAATTTTAAACCTTCTTAAATATGAAGCGGTAGGTTACCTTATCCCTTGCCGGAACAGGAAAAATGATGAAACTAATCATTGTTGATTGTATATCCTACCAGTGGGCCTTGTCCTACTTTGGTTACTTTTGGGTCCCTTTTGTTGGTGCTAAATGTCTGTCATTATCTCATACATGGTGCGGTGTGCTAGTATTTTTACGTAAAATTATATTTGTGTGTTTCTTTCTGCATAAAAATTCCTTCTTTTATGAACGAATGAAATTGTGAATACATAAGAAAAGTCTCATCTGTTTTTTCATTTGCAGTTGAAGAGAGAAATGCTGCTTGTAACTGTGGGCATTGGAACTGCTTGCAGTGGATACTGTTTGGTAGCTTTATCTGTACAGGTAGATTTAGAAGAATGCTATACTGGTCATCTTTGTTTATATTTCCTCCTAGTGCACGTTTGGAACTTGTGAATAATAAAGGATACAAAACGGAACATGAAAATATTTTATGTTCTGGTTGCCTGATTTCGAGATGGAAAAGAAACAGAAAATAATAAGACATTATGTAAACAAATTAATTTAATTTGAATTTTTTCCCTTTGTCTTTCTTCTTCGCTCAGCAAATAATGAAACAAATTATTGTTTGTTTCTTCAGTATATAATTCAAATAACATTCTTTTTTTCCTATGCATTTATCTGCACTCGAGCTTATAAAAAAATCATTACTCTCCACTCGCTCTTTCATTTTTCTTGACTGTACACTTCGCTTGAAAAGGCATGCCCAGCATATTCTACAAAGTTTCCATTGTCAAAACGTAAAAGAAAGTTCTGCAACATCATTAAACACGTCCTTCAATTTTTTTTACAATATATTGACGATTTTGTATACCTTAGAAACAGCGTCTTTGAAAACATGGGTAAGATCAGTGTGTGTGTATATATATATATACATATCGATGATTTTGTGTTAGAAAATAGAACATATTATTTATACCTGTGGATGAGAAAGGCCGAAGGAAGAAGAATAATCGATGAGACGACATTCGAGTAGAAGACATAAGTGAAGTTAGTCATCCCTGTTAATATTGCTTGTTTGCTGACTATCCAAAGCCCTGCCTGTGCTACTTGCACTATCATCATCCCCACAAATGGCTTTGTGATCTCCATCCTCTATGTATGTGTGTGTGTATATGTGTGTGTGTCTTGCAGCTTGATGAAATAGTACCCTCTTTGTTTGGCAGTGAAAATAATTTTTATTTATTTATTATTATATTTTTTGGGTGTTTAGAAGGTGGTCCAAACTCCAAAATGTAGTGTTTGTGTTGGCAGTGTACATAAATTGTTTTTCAATTTTTGGGTGGGATGGTGGGGGAGGGTATACAAGTGTTTTTATGTGCATACTTCAATAATATACGTAGCGATAGCAATATTTTATGCATTGATTTTTTTCCTCTTGAAATAGGATTAACGAACAAGTTGTTGTCATACACACTTTCGATATTGGACGAAGCGGGAATTGAAAATAAGGGGACTAAATGTCATAGAAGATAATAAGGGGGTCGAAAGCCCAATTCTGTAGCAAGTTAAAACCACATATCAAAAACAAATGTTATGCTAAAATATAGAATATCATGTCATTTTTTTTAAATTACAAGGGAGACATTAGACTCAATAATCCTTATATAGCTCCATAACTAGTATACGTCACTCGTTACGTGAATCATTTTTCTATTTTAATTGAGGGATGATGTAATTGTCCAATGAAGATTTTATTGGTCCAACAAAATAGAGTATGAGAGTAGCACAAAAAAGCATCTCATTTTATGTGTACTTTACCTTGTGGTGGGTAAATTCTAAATGGGTATTGCCAAACTTACCCGGGGAGATGTGTAGCAAAGTGCTCTGCAATTTTTGTTTTGAATATTTGGGCCATTAATTTTTGAATTAGGGATCGAAATTAAATAATTTTTTAGTTAATTTTTTTTGAAAATCAATAGCCCAGATGTGCCGAACAAGGATTGCCCAGTAACACGACAAGTTGTCTCTGTCCATAAGAGTAGCATAAAAAAGCATCTCATCTTATGTGTACTTCACCTTGCAGTGGGGAAATTCTAAGTGGTTATTGCCAAACCTTTAGATGAGTAATATCATTAATAATATAGCGATTTGAAGAATATATAATTTTTATGTCTACTTCACCTAGTGGGAAAAATCTACATTGGTATTGCTAAATCTTCTAGGTGACTAATATCATTTATAATATTGTAACTTGAAGACTATTTAAGTGGGAGAGATGGAGACTGTTTTGTTGATAAGTAACTAACATCTTGCTAATGTTGATGATAAACATAGAAGGTATTTTGATATATCTGCAGCAGAGAATAAATAAAAAGGTAAAAATTAATGATTTCTTTAATTATGTATCTACAAATACGATTATTTACTTTCTACAAAGTATACAGCTACCAGAATTGTCCATCTAACTTGTACCTTCCAAAACTCGAAGGCCTTTGATGTGCCTTAAGGGAAAATCAAAAGAGAGAAATACATAATATATTTTTACGATTATCAATCGTTTTCTCCGAGAGGTGTATATTTACTTTCAAAATCTTATTTAAATTAGGACTCTTATCTTACCAAAATAATATCAGTACGATATTATAACTATCATCAAAACAAATATAATATTATCATCAAGATGATTAATTAGAATTATCATATAAATAAATATTTAATTGTGATGTCACATTGATGCACCAAAATTCCTAAGCAACAATAACAAATAATTCAAATTTTATTTTATTCTCTTTCATGATTGCTCCCTTTCAATCATTACTTTACGTTGAAATAATTGTAGAGTATTAACAAACAAAGATCAATTGTACGAACTTGCATGGTCTTAAACTCTTTGATTGATCTTTGTGACTTGTGAATGTGTGTGTGTTTTATTTGCAATCCTTAGGTGTTTATAGCAGTGTTACTAGAATTCGCCCGTACTGGCCGATTGAACCGGTTCTGTGAAACTGTTGGTAATTCGGTTTGGTTCTTATGTTCTACCAGGTTGCAAATAAGGAGGTGGTTGAACTACGTAAACCACTTGCAACCGGAGAGTTTTTTTATTAGTTCAAGCCTTTAAACCGATTTGATTTAACATTGCAACAAATTATTTCATGTGAAAACAAATTTTTTAAGCTTTATCATAGGTAAGATTTGAACTCACAAGTATTATTATGTAGTGCAAGTGCTTAACCACTAAGCTACCTATATCTTAGTACATAAACAATAATTAGTAGTAGTTAATGCATTAATGAACCACGGTTGAATCGAAAGTGCCAACGGTCAAACCGAATAACCATGAACCAAGATCTTGATCGGTTCAAACCCGCTTCGTTTTTGATGACTATGGTTTAAAGCGTTCACACTAGATTTCGTAGTGGTAGATTAATTTATCAAGTAAGTAATCTTTTTACCGAGAATTTTTCCACATTTGTGTTTGTCTTTTACAAATCTTAGGTGCATTTCTCTAGTGATTTTCGGTGATAAAAATTTACTATTCATAATTTATCTATTAAAAAATAATTTTATTTCCACAAAAGCTATAAAAAAAGTTAGTGAAGATTCAAAGTAAACATAATTTTATAATTTACTATATGATGTATTACTCTTCCAATAATTTTAAAAAATTATATAAAAGGACTAGCGAGTATAATTTCTAAAATATTAACTTTATGTGGATGTTTTTATTTGATGTGCTATCTTCAACATATTCTTCACTTGTTGCTTATTTTTTAATCAAATAAAGGTAAATCAAGTTTTTAATTGGATAGTAGTGAGACAAGAAACGAATAAATCCAATTGCTCCTAAAGTAAGAGATGTAATAATATTCTACCTAAAAGATGAACCCATTAATGAGAAACGTATTATATTATTGATTATTTATTACAGTAAGTAATACGGAGGGTGTGAATTTTTTTCATTTTTAAATATTTTGGACGGAGCATAATATATGGTTTTAGGACAAATTAAACTTACTCAGGGTTGGAAACGAGTCAAATTGAGCCGAATATTACCTTAATAGAGCATGAATCATTCAAACAACTAGTACAAGTTGAGTTGAGCCTAGTATTGGTTAATCGAGCATAAATTGAGTTGAGCCGAGTATTGTTCTAATCAAGTCGAGTATTTCTCTAACCGAATATTGCTATAATCGACTCAAGTACCATTTTTGTTCTAGAAATCAACTCGATAAAGATAACCAAATACTCGACTAAACTCAATAATTGCTCGATAAATTATTTTTTAATACTTTATATATTATATTGAAATAATAAAATTGGTTACATAGGGTAAATTATTTTTTTATATTATCAAATAATTAAAGGTTAAATCTTACTCGTTGTATGTGATGAAAAATTTTATTTTTAACTTATACACACACATATATACAAACATATTCTTCGAGCTACACGCAAACCAATGAGTCAAGTAGCTCACTACTCAAGTTTAACTCGAAATTCAAATTCAGTATGCTGAATATTTGTTGAGTTGAGCTTGAGATACTGACAAGTAGTAATGCTTGTTTTCACTGTTGTCTTACACCCTAAGGTTGGACAAGTGCACCTTTTACCATCTTAACTTTTTGAAATGGAGTGTAAGTTTTTGGAGCGAGTATAATGTATCGTTTTATGTCAAGCAATCAAAATCATAGTTGCCAAAAACAAGAACTGAAGCAAAAAAATAAGAAAAATACAAGTGAAAAATGTGAGCTTAGAACACAAGCAGAATGTAGGGCTAAGCAAAATCATATCATTATTGTCGATAGTATCATTTATCATGGGTATTTCTATCAATAACACCGGTAGAAATTCTTCTGATAATAGCAAAAAATAGTATTCAAATGACTATCATTACCATCGGTATGATCACCATTGGATGTACATTTAACACCGATAATACCATTAATGCATAATTCTTTAATTTAGATATTTTTAATTTTCATAATGCTAAATATATTATATTTTCTTGTATATATATATATATTATAATTAAAACTTAGTGTAAAGTTTGAAAATATATTATATTTTCTTATATATAATGATATTAAAAATATGATCTAACTTTTAATAATAATACTAGTGTCTTTTTTATTTTATGTATGTGATAACTTTTTATAAATATGGTATAATAATACTAGTGTCTTTTTTATTTTATGTATGTGATAACTTTTTATAAATATGGTATTATGGTAGTTAAGCTTTCAAACTATCACTGTTGGTGATACAATTATCATTTTATGTGGTAATTGGTAAATATTTTGAAAGTACCGTATAATATGGTATGGTACACGGTCAGATGGTAATTTCTACCATTATCACCGATGCTCAGCCCTAGCAAAATGGGAAACTTGCGTTCACTAACAAAATTTATGCTCAAACTTTAAGAATACCCGCAAAGCTTTTATTTTTTATAGTTGTACTTTCAATAAATATGCATCTGATCATAGTTCAAAATAATAAAAGTGAAAATATTTTGTTTTATCATAAAGTGCTAAAAACTAATTTTTTGTTTATCTTTATTGAGTTTTTATTTAATTTTTGCATCAAAATGTATTCATGAAGATTTTCATTCTCAAATACTTGTTCTCAAGTTTCTTAACAATATCCGTAACTGTTACATTTCTAAGGCATTTCATAAGCATTTGCCATCGAAAATCCCATAGTGACATCCCTGTCCCTTGAAGTAAAGTGCGTTTTCTGCTAATTATGATTTAGAAGCGAATTTCCCTAATTCGACTAGCAGTTAACTGATTATACCATAATAAGTAATATTCTCTTAATAACACAACATGAAATGTAGTTTTTTTTTTAATGACAGAAGTTGTGGTGAATTTAAGTACTACAATCTCTCAATTTGAGATTTTTATGTTCCAAGTATTTGTAATAGGAAAAAGTTATTTTACTTTTAGGATTGGGATTATTTTCAACAAAACTTAGATTTTATATTTTTTATATATATTTTTATTCATGTTTTGATAAATTGGAAATAGACTATCAATTCTAATTTTTATATATTAATATTAATTTTTTTATATATATTAATTTCTGAATAAAAATATATAAAAAATTTCTACATTTCAATACGATAGAGAAAGTCTTCTAAAAGAGTATTGTACTACCTACAGGGAAAACTACATGTGCGCTCATTTCACCTTCTATTGGATGATTAATATAATAAGTTAACTTGAAACTTACTAAGTGGTGGTGATGTTGATATTTTTGTCCAACTTTTTTACATTACTTTTCTTTTCATGCTTGCTACTTTTTTGGCAAATTTTAACATTAAAATATTTGCTAGACGATCGGATAAACTATCAACTAGAAGTTGCATTGTGTTTGATTGGCCTTCTTTAGTCTTTAATAATTAATGAACTATGATAAAAGAAATTTACTCGGTCCAATATCCAAACTCTACCTCTGGCCGACAATCGGATATTAGGTAGAGTATGGTTTTAATCCTTATATCAGTGCATGCGATCCAACTTATCCAAACCAAATACGTAAATTAAAAAACTTTTACATACACACACGATTGATGTATCATAATTTTTTAAATCAATATGTACGTACATAATAAAATGTATATTCAAATTAAAGCGTGTATAGATTTTTAAAGGTACAAAATTTATGACGAAAACAACATTGTGGCTTCTGAAAGTTAATAGAGTAAAATACGTTTAGCAAGAAATTTAATTTACTCTATATGTCATTAAAGTTTGGAATTACGGCTATCATGTTTATATATATATATGTGTGTAGTGTAATGACTCATGGTTTAATTGTTCAATTATTGTTTCTCTCTAATATGAATGAAGTTTTCTTGGGTATAGAGTTATTCATATTAATGGACTTAATACATGTCATGCGTCTTAAAAAATATTTATCAAAGTTAATAAGTCTATTGTAATAAAATCTAGAATTTTATACATCTTTGATCATAGAAACTCAATCAAACATTTAAGAAGAAAATAATTAAACATGTTTTAGATAAATATAAATATATTTCTAAATAACAAGATAAATCCAACACAACCCGATATTATTTAGTTATCCGCAACGTGGCAGGTAGGACAATATACGGATATGTATTTTTTCCCTTTGTACTCAATCCAACCCAGCCGGAAAATCCTTTCGGCCAAAACTGCCCGAAACCCAAGTTACCCAAACAGAAGGATGGGGTCGGGTAAATTGCCACCCATATACTAGATTTAGGGTCCATGTGTATGTTTTCCCGATACATCCCATAATCATGTATCGGAATTACTCAAATGCTGTGTGTTTAGGTCCAGTGCATCAAATTTATTTTAAAAGAAAACATACATAGCCTGACGACATAAATGTAATTGTTACAGTTTGTATACATAATTTTTCTAAATGTGTCAATCTGTATTAATTTTTAGCTGACAACATTAAGGTTCTATTTGGTACAAAAAAAAATTATAAAAAAATTTAACGGAAAGAAAAATCTATGAACAAAAATTTTGGTTTTAAGTATAATATTTTCTTTTTCGTCACATTTTCCTTCAAGAAATCTTTTCAAAACACCATAAAATAATTGTGCAAGTGAGTCTATAAAAACATAATCAGTTGATCATATACTGTGTTACGCATACAACACATTCAGCCAAATATTCCCAGAATATATTAACCTGAGAATCATACACTAACTCATAAATGTCATGCATCGTTTTACATAACATTTCAACTAAAATATAACAGATAAAACCAATCGGTTCACAAAAATGATTTCTTCAGGAAAGAAAAAAAATAAAAAAAAGTCCCTCCGAGTTCCGACACAGAAGCTTCTCTTCGTGCATTGGTATAATACCTTCTGCTCATATAACTAGTACATCAGTATCCTAGTGTACAAAATCACCTTTAGAAGGAAAAAGGAGATTCTAAAAATAAAGCATTCAAGGGTCCGATAATTGAATCACTCAAACAAATTCGAACCACTATTAATCACCAATTAAAAAGTTGAACACCAAAAAGATTGTACAGATGAGAAAAGGGCGCATTTCCAAGGACGTCTAAGAGGTCATGCATACTTTCACGTGTTAGAAAACCATTTAATCTCACAATCCGTGGGGGAAATTATTGATTTGACCTTCCTCCAAAACATCTCGATCATTAATCTTGTAGCATATCCTTACGCGCATGACAAGGGATTTCTGAAAATTAAGAGAGATTACATGGTAGCCATAGTAAGGAAATTGCAATTGCTGAAGATAGAAACACATTTATGCAACTCTAAGAAATAGGTATTTGGAAATACAACAGGTTCATTTATCACCAAATAGATTTCAACTTGTTATTTTAGGAAGGTAATTGTGATGCAAAATGAAAAAGTTCTGAACGCATTAAACAAGTTTAACATGGGGCTTTCAGCATTCTTCTGCTGCCAACTGAAATTTTCACCCCTAAGATATCAAAATAAAGCTGACTGTACTACAACTTCTGTTCTAAGCTTTTTTAAAATTTTCAATAAAAAGACAAGGACAAAAAGGCTAGCTGGGAAAAACCACCAAAGCTTTTCTAAACAAAAATGGCAAAAAGCTGACTTGAAAAAAGTGATAGCAAAAGAGAACATGGGTCTAAGCCCATCCAAGTTAAAATCTGATAACGAAAACACAAGTCTCAAAGCCTTGTGTACAGGAATCCTATTCAGAGTAACATCGTTCAAATTGAAAACATAAGTTTCAAGAACCTGAAGATCAGAAACTTGCAACATGGTTACATATGGTTACTAGACACATTCAAAGAAAATGCACCGTATATGGGAGCCTAAGATAAACATACCTTGCCATGTTGGGAATTTGTAATTCGCAAATCTTGAGTAATTGACCCATTGTCACTTGCACCCAGTGTATTACCGCTAGCAGGTTCTAAGTGCAACTGAAGAAACTGTGGATAGGAAAACCCCAGGGGATGTCATAATAGATAACTAAAATATGTAGCAGAAGTGGTTTATGCAATTTAGCTCCCCAACATAAGGTTAGAAGTATAACTTAGCAATTGAACAAGCTCTACGGACCACTTTCGTACTCCAAATATTTTTACGAAACTCATTCAGGTAGAACTAAATTCAAGGACTTGGAAGATATATTTTATTACCAATTAGTAAGATTACAAGGTCAAAGAAGGTACATTCATGACTCAAATTATATATTTCTTTGGCGACAATAAGAAAGCACGTGATAACAGTCGACTGTGGGTTTACCTTAGGAACAGCTGCCTGGAAAACAAAATCTGTGTAGGCACTTGGAGACTTATTTGTGAATGTAGCCTTGATATCAGTTGACTGTGGGTTCCCAGGTGGTTTCGAGAGGTTGAACATTAACTTCAAGGAGCTGCTCTCAAATGCAACCATTGATGGATATGCAGAACCATTATTCTCTGTCCAGTGAAAACCCAAAGAAGTCAAAAAGTTTAAAGAAAATGCTATTCTTCCAGAATTCTTATTACAGAAATCGTGTATATCATGATGTCGCAGCTGTAAATAAGAAATGTAACAAATAGTGGCGATGCCCTGGCCCAAAGCCACAACTTTATACCCCAGAATTCTCTACAAATACTTTGTACGTATAGAATTACTCAAAAACTTAGGAACAAAATACAATTACCATAAGTCCAAGGAAAGCTATACCTTGTATTCTGGGGTAGGGTCCAAAGCCATCCAACAAATCCAACATAGAACCGCCAGGAGGAGAAGAGACTTGTGCTGAAGGGGATGACAATCCCTCTAAAGTTTCTATTTGAGTTCTATTATCCATCGTGGAGGATAAAATGTCAGTTGTAGATGAGTTGTTTTGAGGAGGAGGTGTGCCAATTGACAAAAGATCCATTAAGACATCTGTGCCACTTTTTTGAGTCTGAATAGAGCCTAAAACTGTGGATAGAAATAAAAGAAGGGAAAAGGAGAGAATATTATTGAGCTAAAATCAGATTCATAGGTCAACCATCAAATTAAAGCACCATAGACAAACAGCTGAAAAACGATTTGGACTTGCACCAGGAGAAAAATGCTCTAAGCAATTAGATAAAAGACAAAAGTATGATAAAAAGCTCTCGATGTTGATGGATAAAAAATGTCATAAACTTTCAGTACTAGTAAAACGTAGGTAACACGAACAATCAATCAATAGACATTTGATGAAATCTATCAATCCAAGCCCAAATCCAATAACACGATGTTTGTGAAAGAATCTGTCATAGGAAAAATCCATGGCAAACACAATAATCCATGAAAAAGTGCATGCATATAAGAAGTAACCTTCATTTATTTATTTATAAAAATTTGAGAGAAATGTAAGGAGGAAATCCAATCCCCTGACTTTAGCAAACAAAAATCACTATTTTCTTTCTTTAGACGGTTTTATTTTTCAGTGAAAACCCCAATGAATCTGCCATCAGCAAAGAAAACGTGAGGGTACAATGCTTAAGACTAGGGGTTTGTTTTTTTCACGTCAGCAATAATATAGCTTTAAAACGTGTATCCTTTGCAAGCGGTGAATGATGGCTTAATTTAGTTCTCTCGGGCCTTTCCTCATTTTATTTTTATTTATTTATATTCAAAAAAATAGAAACATACCCTTATCAAGATCTTAGATATGCTGAAATGTTTAACAAAGGCCAAGTCTTCTAATATATTGTTCATTGATACATTTATCGTTCTTTTATTTAAAATAAAATGATAATAAAGCCAAAAAGAGAGAAAAGAAAACAAAAACAAAAAAGTTAAGCAGGAACTTATTGAAACCTAACCTGACTCTGATGATGCAGGTGATAAATCAACACCAAGAAGATCCTGAAGAAAATCACCACCAGATGAACTAGCCACCGGGGCATCATCTGAGCTTAGATCCAATAAATCAACAAGAGGAGCAGCTGCAGGTTTTTTCGCAACTCCATTAGGAATATTGATTGGAGCTCCATTTGAGGTAGAAAGGGCTGTTGGTAAAGAACCCGCCTTTCTTCCAATGTAAGTTGCCTCATCTAATGCTGGCATCCTTTCAACGAGCGAAGACCTGTACACAAGGGCAGCTGCTCTATGAGATACATAAGAAAACAACTAGTTGCTTTTTTGGTGCAACTAGAGTAAATTTTGAAACAGTTAAGCAAAGGAAACAACAAGAATTAGATGCAAAGTTTTTAATGTAAGACAATGTATACCTGATATTTTGATGCTTCTCAATAATAGAGTTAAACTCAATTGATCTCTGTTGCAGTTCAAGCACAAGGCTTCCCTTATGTTGAACTATCATATCCTTGATCCTCCTACAACAGATATCAAAAGAAATTAACTAAAATAACAAGAAGCCTGAGGGAAAATGACGTCAAAACACTGCATCGACTAATGCGAATGCAGAGAACCCACTTGTAACATTTTGTCGAACTTCTTTGTAATTTAATATAGTTTGCCTAAGCAATTAAGCATTAGCCAAAATCAGAAACAACAAGAGCCGAAGATTAGCATTTTCAAGAACTTCCCTACTTCACGAACTCAAAAGGCTAATAGGCAACATCATTAGATTACGTATAAAAGACATGGCCAGCAGTGAAAAAAATGGACAGAAAACATACTGTGAACAAACAGGAAATCGACAAGAGAGTTTCAACAGAGCAATCAGACACATAGATCTAGTGGTAAGATCCGAGCTATGATGCTTTAAAGCAGTTTCAACAACATCCACTGCATCCGACTCTGTTACCTGCACAGAACAACCAAGCAGTAATATTATTCCAAAATGAGATTCCGTTGGAAGTAATGAGAGAGATTCACCAAGGGGAACTAAAATTAAAAATATAAATAGATTAAGATTAGGAAAATCTTCTACAAATAACAGATAGTTGTCAAGGTAATAGATTGAAAGCAGTTTTACATAAAACAAACAAGACAGAGAAATGAAGAGGGAAAACAAACTGTAAATGTTGTATCCCATGATGGTCACATGGAAAGTAACATTGCACACTTTAAGCTTCAACTAGTTCCCTTTTGATAGTCAAAATTTCAATTCATTATTTCAAGTTTATATTCTCCTAAATAAGGAACACAGTTGCAAGACTCATATTACACATGCTTACCGACTACTTGTTAAAGCATATGAAATACCATACAAATGGTAAATCACATCTCCAGAGAGGGGGATGGAGAATGAGGCAGGGGGAGAGGGAGAGAGAGACTTACAGTTATTGGATCTTCTATGTCAAGCATTCCACAATTATTGACTAACATATCACCATACTCTCCAATGCACCAAACAGCGACCCGGACAAGACTTTCCTGATCAAATAGTCAACACAACTTTCTGATTTGTTACTCAAGATGATAGAATTCCAGTATCAACTCAGCCTAATAGAGTTAAGTACCTGTTCACCTGAAGTTTGAACAGATCTGTATAGTGACCGTACAGTATATCCGTGGAGATTTGAGGCATTCGTTATGACAACAAGAAGGGTATGCCACACTTCATCCTTTACAAGATTTCCTGCCTACATGCGCATGGCATAAGGATCGATATATTTCCCGTAATTACCAGTAACAACTCAGAGAAAACTGGCATCAGTTAGCAACAAAAGAGAAAAAACTCATGATTGACAATTCACGAAGTGGCATTAGCCAATTCCAATAAGAATTATAAGTATCTAAACAGTAAGCACACCAGTAAAATATAATCACGGAAAGAGGAAACAGTATAAAGCATTTCTAATAAGGCAGAATATGCAGCCATAGTCATAAAGGCCATGTAGCGGGCTAGCAACTAGATGAAAGTGCTAGAATGAGATCTCGCAGGCTGGTCAAAAAAGATGATAAAAAAGAAATGTTAATATGGTCTTTTAAGTAGTCCGCTACAAATATAGGAATCTCTCTTTAAGACAAGAAGTGCTTGAGAAGAGATCATGGACAAACCAGAAAAGATAGTGGTAATAAAGGTACAATGGTCAAACAATTTTCTCTGGAAAGCGTCCAAGACGTTCTTCCTTTCAACCAAAATAGTATCAAGGAAAGCATCGAGGTGCATAGTGCAATGTTTCCGAAAATATGTACAACAGTCGAGCTAGAAATATCAGTTACAAGTCACCATACTCATGTGAACACAAGGATAAATGATGCAGCATTAAAAGAGATTTAATTTTTTTTCTTTAGTTTATTATATAGTTTAGCTATTTTAATTATTTAGTTGCTTAATTAGTTATTTCCTTTATTATGTTTTCATTATTTCCTAGTTGGTTAGGGTCCAGACCCATTAGATTATTTTGTTGATGCCGATCTTTAGCTGTTTTTATCAGTTTTGGTTGATGAACAAAGAATTGGTGTTTTGAGGTAGAGTGGAATCTCTTTATTTTTATTGTTTTCGTTGTTCTTGTGTTTCTTATGGGCCATCCTACATCAATTGGCATCGGAGCTTAAACTCGATATAACCCGATTTCGTGATTCTTTCAATTTTTTGAAAGAAAAAAACAGAGCAAAAGAAACATCACACTTCATCCCCAACAGATTAATAAAAAGAAAATTGTTGTCTTGGCCGATCGGACGACCTCCGCTGTTTGCTGCTACTCTGGAGTCGCCACCACTATTGCTTCCTCACCTCACCACCGACACTGGTTGGTTCTGCCACCAACGATCTGCTGTTCGCCGCCTTTATTAACAGAATTAGTCGCCGTCCCCTCGTTGCTGCCGTTAGCGTCAGAGTAGCATCAGGAGATTCACCATTAGCCGTCGCGACTCGTTGTCAACTGCCTCTGCCCCGTCAACCCATCCTCACCGTCGATCGACCAATGGTCATCACTTAGACGCCACAACACTAAATCACCGAAACCCTAATCTCACTCAGCTAGTCCAACCATCACCAAGTCTGTTCAACCGCTCATGTTTTTGAAAAAAATGAAAAAATCATATTTAACCCTCATTTTGGAAAAATATCCAAATCGGCCTTTAATTATGGAAAATTTATAGTCGAGTCCCTAGAGTTTGAGCTATAGCAGAAATCCCAAATAATTCCAAATATTTACATATTAGCAATGGCTATCTCCAACCATCAATTTTTATCAGAGTTTGAGGCAAGCCTCGATGCAAAACTTGATTCCTTAAAGGAGGAACTAAGAGCTGTGTTTATGGAATTTAAGGCAGGACTTGAAAGCACATCAAAGACTATTGTCACACCAACCGGTCCTCACGTTCCTTCTTGCTCTGATCCCGTTCCTATCACCTCCAAGCCAATTGTTTCACTTGCCCCTACTGTAATGGAAATAGTGGAACTATCTCCTCAAGTTGTTAAAAAAGAAGAATGTACATACATGATTAAGATCGACCAGAATTTAAAGACAAAGCAGAATCTGAGGAATTTATCGAGGTTATCAGTATAGAATATCTTGGAATTGTTTACAAGGATGTTTCCGTCTATGATCAAGTTTTGTTTAGTTTATTATTTAGTTTAGTTATTTTAATTATTTAGTTGCTTAATTAGTTATTTCCTTTATTATGTTTTCATTATTTCCTAGTTGGTTAGGGCCTAGGCCCATCAGATTATTTTGTTAAGCCCGATATATAGGATCTCTTTAGTTGTTTTATCAGTTTTGGTTGATGAATAAAAAATTGGTGTTTTGAGATAGAGTGGAATCTCTTTGTTTTTATTGTTTTCATTGTACTTGTGTTTCTTATAAGCCATCAGGCATCAGTACATCAATTAGATATCAGAAGATTGCAGCCATAAACTATCACAAATTTGATGTGAGAAGAAATGCCACCCTGGTTGATGAAAGAGGGAAAGAAATTGTAAAGACAAGCCTCAAAATATAAAGAAGAGGACAACCAGAAATTTGATTTATACCTCAGAGAGAACCTTGAGCATCTGGTCAATGTACCATATCTTTTCCGTGGAAAACCTTCAGCAGAATTTAAACATGAGTTTGTACTAACAAGTGAGAGAAGTAGAATAGTAACATTTTTTATACACATAATTCCATAGTTTTGTGTATTGGAAAAACTATGGATGATGTGGTGATGATGATAATTCCATAGTTTTCAACCAATCACATGCTATACTCCAGTTTTCACCCAATCATGTGATATACTTGTATTGTAATTGCTACTAATGCAAAAGAGCAAAAAAATAAAAATAAAA
>MKEJ01076828.1:0-13134 GCA_001753735.1 Embelia ribes
TGTATTACAATTTGTTTATATACATGTTCAGATATTATTGGTTATATCTTTTTTGTTACAGTTGATGAGACTAACATATTTTATTTATGCTACAACAGTGTTGTATATATTTTTATCAATAAATTGGATATCATCCTGATCGTACTTGTTTGATTGTTTTCTCCATTTTCTTTTGCATGAAAACTTCAAACAAAAATAGGAGCTAGGAATCCATGATTTTGAGTTATGACATGTTGAAGCTCATTCGAGAATGGTCATTACCTCTATCATTAGTTGTTATACTTGTACCTTATTTCCCAGACAGTTGTAGGCCTTTGGCTTAGAGATTTGAATTTGTACTTGTGTATTATACAATCAAAAAACATAATAATAAGGCATTTTGTTATTATATTCAAGTATTTCAGACTGGTATTTGGACATGTTGTAGCACATTTATGTTATTTGAAATAACAGAGCGTTGCACAGTATACCATTAGTACATGAAAAATAAACTCATATTAAATGGGGTAGTCCAATTTGCCCTATCCTTTGGGCTCATTTCAATTCTCCTTCTATTTTTTCATTTGTTTCACATTATACCCCATCGTTTACAATCTTGTTTCAAATTGACCTCACTCTTTCAATAATTATAATTTGCTTCCTATACTTTTAGATTCGTTTCAATTTACTCTATATTTTGTGCCTTGTTTAATTTGTCCATACAATTATTATGTTTCATTGTAAAAATATAACAAACAAATAAAATAATAGCTATAAGTTGTGAAAATATTTTGATGAGAATTATTTATAGGTCATATGACCTTTATATCTTTTAACATAGTATTTAGTAAATTTATCTTGATAATTAATAATTTATAAAAAAATATGTTAAACAAATCATATGCCCTTCAACTAAATCACTTACGCACTAAAAAAATTCTAAGAAATTTTAGGTTATCATTTCAATGAGTTGTTTTTATTAAATTTAATTCTATTAATAATATGGACAAATTGAAATAAGACAAAAACTTTGGATAAATTAGAACGAGTCTAAAAATATATATAGGGTGTAAATTACAAAAAATAAAATAAAATAAAATAAATAGAGCAAATTGAAATAAGATTAGAAACGATAAGGATAATTTGAAACAAATGAAAGTATAAGAGTTAAAGTAAAAATAAGAAACAAAGGATAAGTAACAAACTGGATTTTACCGTATTAAATGTTATAAAATACAATAAATAAAGGTCATTTAGGAAATCTAAATATTTTCTAACATTTATTTTATGAATTGTGCTATATTTTTTGGGATATAAACGAAAAAGAAAATTTGAATAGCCTAAACGCGACTGTGGCTTAACCGCGTCACATAAACGTGATTCGTATTAACTGCCTCACAAAAAAGCTGTAGCCCGTTAGGATAATTAGGTCTACTATAAATACTACGACTCAAACCAAGGCGGCCTCACAAAGCCCCGCCCTGCTCTCTGTGATTGGTATGTGTTTTCCTGCAAAACTCTCATACATACATATATATCGATATGGATACGTCTGTATATTTGTAATATGCCTTAATAATTTGGGCTTCCAGTTTATGATGTGCAGCTTTAGATTTTGTTTGTTAATTATTATGCAATTGTGAGATTTGAAACTTATTAATTGTAAAGTTTTGTTCATAGTTTAGATCCCTGTAAGTGTTTTTATTTCAGTAAATCTCTGTGAATATGTGTTCCTGTTTCAATTCCATATTACATAGAAGTTTTATCAGACTAATAATATTGTACTTGCTTAATTTGTGGAATAGGTGCAGAAAATTGATTTATAAAAACATTCTCTAGTGATTGGAAGATTTTTGTTCCGTATATGCATCGAGTTAGAAGTTTAATTGAATTAATAATATTGTACTACGCGATTGGTATATGTTTCTCCTCCAAAACTCTCGTGTGTATGTATATATATATAATATACCGAGTTTGGACTTTTGATTTATGTTGTGCATTTTTGCTGCTGTTGTTTATCTCTTATAATCAAATGTGTTGCATTAGCGTATTTCTATTTGTTTGCAATTTAGCTTGCATATTCAAGTTCTCTTATGGCCAGGGATAGGGTTTAGCCTTTATGTTAAGCCTATTTATCATTTCATAGCATATGAACTTGCCTTCTTCATTCTTCAAGGTATGCACTAATTTGTTTTATCCTCCTGTGTAAAATGCTTCTTTTTTTCCTGTTCTTCTGCAGGTAAAGTTATAATCCATCAAATGAGATCGGTGAGATCGGACCAGTTGTACCAAATTAGGTTTTAAAATATGTTTTTGAATCTCTTGCCATTTGGTGATCCAGGTCATGATTTCTTCTCTTTATGTTTTTATAAATATTATATGATGGGTTGCTAGTAGCCTATAATTTTTTTGGTGCGGTGTAATTTTTACAAGGCACTGTTGGATTTCAATAAAGATTGAATTATATGTTTGCTTATTATTCTACGCCCAAATTCATCGATTTGAATGTTTTATTAGTTTAGTTATTAAAAGTGATGACATACTAAGTTTGCCGCCTTCTAGCTGCTATAGATCTTGTCTGGATATGATTCTTAATATCAGTCATTTCTATGTTCTCCTTCTTCATGAATTTGGGCTGGATGTTAGATATATTTCAATTTCTGTCTTGTACACTAATGGGTTGTTAATTAAATGTGATACACATGGTAAATCTTTTCATAATCCTTCATATCAAGCAAAAGTTCTTTTAATTACTTGTTTTGAATGATGGATAACACATTGTTGGGCTGTGTCATGCTAGCTTGTAGACTAAACCAAAGTAAAGTGGCCCATAAGTTGGGGGAAATCGTGTGAGGTTGGTGTCGGCTGGTTTAATAGAGCAACCCACTTCCTTTAATTTTAAGTCGACATATCAGTCTTTTTGCATGTTGTCACTTATTTACAATTTTGCATTTGAATTGAACGACGACATTGTTCTGCATATTGTACTTTTTCAAGTACCTAAGTTGGAATCTTCTTCAAATGACCTCAAAAGGTGCTAACGTGTATACATCGTTTTCATGTTCTCAAATATGAATTTTAAATTAGTTATTTTCCCTTCTAAAATTTTGAGTTTCTAGTGAATTCAAAGGTGATAACACATATCAATCTTCTGCATGTTGTCACTTCTTTCATCCTGTATTGAAGATGGAAGCTTTTTCAAATAAACCTCAAAAAGTGTAACACATATCAATCCTCTGCATGTTGGAAGTTATTTTTTCTTTTTTAAGTCTACTGTGAAGTGAAAGTTTATAACACATATCAATCTTCTACTTGTTTTCACTTCTTTCTAGTTTTGTGTCTAAAGTAAATTGAAGAATGACACTTGCACATTGTGCTTCATCAAGTATACTAGATGGAAACTTCTTCCATTAACCTCAAAAGGTGAGAATGGATATCAATCTTCAGCATGTTGTCAAATCCAAATTCTTACATTATCTTTCGTTTTTTAAATTTGAGTCTTCATTGAATTGAAAAGTGATAAATCAATCTTCTGCATGTTGTCGCATCTTTCAAATTTTGTATCTAAAGAGATCTGCATTATGTCACTTCCTTCAATTTTTATATCTAAAGTGAACTCAACAATGACAATGCTTTCCATATTGTTCAGATAGTCTCAAAAGGTGATAACTGCATGCTGTCAATCTTTGAATGTTGTAACATCTGCATGTTGACATTAAGGTATGTTTCCTTTTGAATTTTAGGCCTCCAGTAAATTGAAGGGTGATAACACGTATCAATCTTTTGCATGTTGTCTCATTTTACTACTTTTGTATTTAAAATAAATTAAAAATGACAATGTTTTGCATGTGGTACTTCATTCCGTGTGCAAGTTTGAAACTTCTTCAAATAACCTTAAAAGGGTGCATATCAATCTTCTGCATATTGTCTCTTTTGGATTATAACCTTAAGTTATCTTTCTTGTGAATTTTGAGTCTCCAGTGAATTTAGATATGATAACACATCAATTTTACTTTCACTTCTTTCTAAATTTGTATCTAAAGTAAATTTGCAATGACAATGCTTTTCTTATTGTACTTTATCCTCCATCGAAGTTTGAAACTTCTTCAAATAAACCTTGAAAGGTGACAACACATATCAAGTATCTAAGTTTGAAACTTTCTACATATTGTCAAGTATGTTATTTCTTCATCCTCCATCTAGTATCTAAGTTTAAAACTTTCTGCATATTGTCAACTATCTAAATTTTAAGTTTATAGTTAATTGAAAGGTGATAACTCATATCGATCTTTTGCATGTTTTTATTTCTTTCTTGTTTGTCTCTAAAGTGAATGGAATAATGACAATGCATGGTATATTGTATTTAATCATTTATCTAAGTTTGAAACTTCTTCTATTGGGTCAAGGTTTTCTAACGCTATCAATAATGGTGTCACCGTGAGGCATACTTTTTAGCCACAGAAACAGAATCTAATTTATGCAATTACAAAATTATCCCAAAATTTTTTATTCTCAAATTTTATATATGTGGCCCAAAAATCATTCCTCACCCTTACATTATTTTTTTTGGGTTAGATACCCATTTTCCTCTTCTATTAACCTCAAAAGGAGAATGCATATCAATCTTCTGCATGTCAAATCTGAATTTTGGCATCATCTTTCCTTCTGAAGTTTGAGTCTTCGGTGAATTGAAAGGTGATAACATATTAATATTCTCCATGTTGTCACTTCATTCAAATTTTATATCTAAAGTGATATGCATTATGTTACTTCTTTCTATTTTTTTTTTAATCTAAAGTCGACTGAACAGAGAAAATGATCTGCATATTGTACTTCATCGAGTATTTAAGTTGGAAACTTGTTCAAAAAACCTCAAAAAGTGATAACACATATCAATCTTCTGTGCGTTATCACTTTTGGATTTTGACAAGTTATCTTTACGTCTGAATATTGAGTAACTCATCAATCTTCTGCATGAACTTTCTTCTTTCTAATTCTGTATTTAAATTTAATTGAACAATGACAATGCTCTATATACTTCATCGCGTATCCAAGATGAAAACTTTTTCAAATAACTTAAAAAGGTGAATATATCAATCTTAGGCATGTTATTTCTTTGGAATTTTAACAATATCTTTCATTCTGAATTTTGAGCCTCTGATGAATTGGAAGATGATAACATATATCAACTTTCTGTGTATTGTCACGTCTATCTAATTTTGTATTTAAACTGAATTGAACAATGGCAACGCTCTGAATATATTGTACTTCACCAAATATCAAGTTGGAAACTTCTCCGTTAACTTGAAAACGTGGATAGTGCATATTAACCTTTTGCGTGTGGTCAAATCCGAATTTGACATCATCTTTCTTTCTGAATGTTGAGTCTTTAATGAATTAAAAAGTGATAACCTATATCAATATTAAAGGAGTCAAATTATAAATTTGTTTTTGGGGGATTGGAAGACCCCCATCTACGGACTAAAAGACTCTTTACTTAACCGAAGCTGGCCTTTATCTAGCAGACCAAGTGCCAGAAGTCTATACTGGCGTTACAAGGGTCAAGTAAGTCAGCAAATTCACCTCTTTCTACCTAGGGTGATCTGCATGTGTCGCTTCTTTTTAATTTTGTATCCAAAGTAAATTGAACAATGACAATGCTCTGCATGTTGTCACTTCAAATTTCGAGTTAACTAAAAGTGATAACTAATATCAGTATTTTGTTGGTTATATGAATTCTTTCTAAATTTGGATCTTTAGTGAATTGAATGAGAACCTACTTCAATTTTTAGCGAGTTCACATAAAGTTGGTTCTAACAAGTCAATTTTTTTTGTCTTCCTTGGTAGGAGACAAATAAGATAGAGGCTCTTTGGCCATTACATCGTATGAGACCTAAGCCATCTCACTTTCGCTCCATTTCTTCCTTCGCATTTAAATGTGCAAAAGAACATATTTTGGGACTAGACCATTTCCCTCTTTCTACCTATCTCATCCCTTTATTCTGAGCTAATCCCGTGCCTCACCTTAGCTTCAATCTATTTATTTGTTTTGACAGCTCCATCAACCATTCTTTTATTCTATCTTGAGCCAAAATGCACTCTAAGTCCTCGCTTTTAGATGTTGTATAAGAGATGGGGAAATAGTAGAAAATGCCCAATGGTCTAGTAATAAAAGAAGAAAAGAAGAGATCCACGCAAGACAGCAAAGGACCTCACTTCAGTTAGTTGTCTTGGGGACTTGCCTAGTCAGTCGGTCTCTATCTTGCTTGAATATAGTCTTTTCTCACTGAAGAAAGTGCTCGAGATACGAATAATGAAATTTATTCATTCTTTCTTGGTCTTCCCACATATCCGATGAATCCCAAATTCTCCTTTATCTCCAATATGTTCACTCCTTGTTATCCTAGTGTATAGAATCTTGTTTATAGTGGACACCGGCCTACTTAACCTGAGCATAGGGTGGCTAACATCAACTTCAACATGATTGAGACGAGAAAATTCCGATTGCTAAGAGTTGGAAGGGCCGTTAAAGACGTTGAAGACTTCCTCTCATAATAGTTTGAGCTGATTCTTCTCTTTGAACTTTGCAAATCCACTTTCTTTTGCTTATTTTTTGTCATCTTTCCCTTTGACTAAGAAAAGGAACATGATGCATTTCAGGGTCTAGAGCGATAGTAGTGCGATACAAGTCAACACAGCTTGATTGTCATGGTTAGCTAGCAAGATTTGAAAGTTCCCAATGAACGCTCTTATTTGATGGAATTTAATTCCAATCTGTCGAAATTTTACAAAAGTCTAGTGTGCTTGCAAACTCGGAAAAAAAATTTATTTTGGAAAAAAGCATGTATTGGTTCTCTTCCGCAGTTATGGTCAGATTTTAGCATTCAATCTAATCTCCCATAATGGATTGAGGCTCCTCGGGTAAGATGGGATTACCACAGGGTGGTTGGGGTTAATCTTCAATTTTTTAGACAAAAGAATCTAATTATATTTATGATGGCGCAAGATTTCTCATTCTAATTTGTTGGGATTATTGCGGTTGGCTATGTGTATTTGGAGAGTCCGGATCTTCTACCTCCTTCATTGTGCCTCTTTCTATGCCCCTTAGTAATTTTTTTTCCCCAAAATTCTAAATAAATTAACTTACGACATGTAAAATGACTCCTAATACCATTACACATCTAGCAAGTATGAAGTCTTACATTACAAATCAATGTAACCTTCAGTTGAGAATGTAGAGAATCGTATAAGAACTATATCACATGATTGTATTTTCATACTTGGAAAATGTGTAATGGTATTAGAAGTTATTTTGCAAGTCGTAAGTAAATTTATTTAGATTTTTGGAACAAAAAATATCAAGAGGGCATAGAAGGCGGCATAATGAAGATGATAGATTAAAAATATACCACAAGTTGAGCTTTGGGATTTGAAGACTGTCTCAATGTGTTATTACCAAATATGGCATTTGTAAATTGTGGATTGAGGGTAAAATAGAAGATCATACAAAAGAATCTAATCGAACGTCAAAATATCTAAGATGCTACACTTTTTTTAGGGGACTTCTATAAAGCACGAACGCACCCAAATGGGTGCCATGTCCGTGTCTAACATGTATTGGACAAATATTCTTAGCGGACACTTTGAAATAGGCGTCAGACTCTCTACTTGGCGTGTCTCTTAAGTTTTTCTTTTTGAAAACTTTGTAATACTTGTGTCTTCTAAAGAAGTCCGTGTGTCACCATCCAGTGTAAGATCCCCATTGGTGTTGCTCAATGTGTTGGTGAACAACCAATGGATGCTCTCACATCTAGTATCATCAAAGTATTGTCCCTTGTGTTTGTTGAATATAGGATTAGAGAAGCAATATGGAAGAGGTGAATTTTGTTCATAATTATTGTCATGATTGGTGCTTTGAATGATCTTATTTGTAATGTATATGATAGGATAAAAAGGTTCTTCCCCGAGTATAGAAGCCAATACCTGACAATCCTTATATCTATAATCTGGGCTAATATTTGAATGTGGGTGTACATTTGGAGCTGGAGGTTGTACCATCTCGGGGAAGTTTCCCATGAGTTCCTTGTTCAGACTTACTCGAACTACCCATACTTTTTTTGACATGTTGCCTTTGTGCCGAACTCGACATAGTATCCAATCATCCAACTATGACACGATAGATTGTTTGTATATCGAGTTTGGCATCATCCGCCTGTGTGTGTTCGTGCAAGCGCGCTTGCTATAAACAATTAAGTCAAGTTATTTGCTAAGGATGGATTATTCCATTTATTCTATTTCAATACTTGGGAAGGAACATGAAGTTTTTCTAGAATTACGGCATGTTTTTTTTTCTATCGACCCAAATTGTCTAAAATTTTCTAATTCCTTATAAGATTATTTTTGTATTCGTTCACAAATTAGTATTTTCTTGCTACCGGTGTTTTGTACTTGCTCTCATGGACCCTACTAGCTTCTCATGGTGGGACTTTTGAAGGACTCTGTACTAGTTCATAATCCACTTTGTCTTCACACCTTTAGGTGGGCGACCGGTATAGAAAACTAAACCCTTCTTCACCCTTAACTTTTCTGCTCCTGCAAAAGTGAGAATGGGCTTGTCTGTCCCAGTAGCCTTCCTGTAACTTGGGGTTGCAGTTCTATTCGGCCTCTCTCCATTTGGGTACTTTCGTTCCCTTGAGTTGAAGAAATACCATTTTTCTTCTCCAAATAGAGCCTTCTCTGTAGTTATAAAAGGTTAAAAGCAAATAGAAATTAAAATCAATAAGTTTGTTTAGTTGCAACATTCAAGCAAATAATTTAGCTTATTTCTGCCTATCAAAAAAATTTAGATGCCTGCCAAAATAGTAAATAAGCTCAGCTTAATACCTGAGCAACAAAAAGTAGTCAAGCTTTTAAGGAAAAAATTAGAAAAACTAGAGCTTAAAAGTTATAACCAACCAAGCCCTTAATTTTGTTACTTTATAGGATTGAGAAATAAATGAATGGATAAGAGTGTTTTGAGGTGAACACACCTGGGGCTCCCATGTATTGTAGTTATACAGTTATACATCAGCTATTATAGATGCTGGTAATGGATGCAAGTTCACCCTATTTAGCAAGTAATGAGTGATGGGCTCTTCATTGGAAGGGTGAAAACGAAAAACAGGATGGAATTGGTAACTAGAAAACGGTTCACTGTCCATGGAGAAAGCCTCTCCTGTGCTAGGAAAGTGATGATGGTGAGGCTTACTAGCATTATAATGGGTTTTGCTAGAGTTATATTTTGGTGAGGAATGATGCAATACCAAAAGAGATTTAATTTCCTTTGTTTAGTTTATTATTTAGTTGCTTAACACATTAGGTTATTTTCTTGAGGTCTATATATAGGATCTCTTTAGTTGTTTTTTATCAGTATGATTTATAAATAAAGATTGAGAGTTTGGAGATAAGTATTGAAATTTATTGTTTTCTTATAATTTTTTAATTTTTTTGTATTTTAAAAATTTTTTCATGGAGTTGAATAGGAAATTAAGGATTTGAATATTTATTTATATAGAATATTTGTTTTGAATGTTTGTTGTATTTTTTAATGGAGTGGTATTGGAAGGTGAATATTTGCGTTTAATTTTATTGAATTTCTTTAATTTTTTTGTGAGTTTTAAATGGAGTGAAATTGGATTTTTGATGAAATTTTTCATTGAATTTTTGTTGAATATATAGAATGTTAAAATATTTATATATCAATTTTTTGTTGAATTGTTTTGAATTTTTTCAAAAAAAAAAAAAACATATTTGAACTATATACGTGCAATATTCAAAATATGAGATTAAAAGTATAAGAATTGAAATTCAAAGAGTCAAACAGAATTGTTAAAGGAGAATATTTTGTGAAAACCAAAAATACCGCGTCATTAACGGATTTCGTAATACCCGAGCTAACTTTGATCACTTTATTAGATTGGTATACTAATAGGAGGATACTAAAGATTCGTGTATTAATCGAATTTTAACCCAAACATTGATGTACTAAAAAGGTTTTTTCCAAAATAAAATGATTTTTTAATAAGGGTAACCATCGCTGACCACCCATGAGGTTTCACTTGTTATCAGTGAGTACGCATCAGTATTAATTTAGATCAATTTGGTACTTCGGATTTCAATTAATCATCAATGAGCACCATTTTGTCTAACTTTCTAATAATAAAAGCATGGCATCATTATATTATGTTAAATAAGACCAATAAGCTTCAGTTATGTAATATGACATTTAAATTTAAAAACAAATGAACAACAAATATTAGAAACAAATTTTTTTAATATATATATATATATACATATATATATATATATATTTCATTATATCATATTATTAAGATTCATATAAAAAGATAAAATAATTATAATATTACACCAAGTAGTTTACATAACATAAAATCTAAATTCTTGAACAATATCAATCCTCGTTCTTTGAAAAGTTTTCTAAATGATTTAAAGCATTTCAACAAATTAAACACAACCACAAAAGGTTTCCACACTGCGGTAAGGTAGTTTAATCAGAAGTTGTTTTGATAATCTCACTATTTTCTTAAAGTTTAGAATTTTAAGGATTATTATTTTTTAATTAAATAAAATATTTTTATTTTTAAAAAACTTAATAAAATCTCATTATCCATTTTTCTTATATGCACGTACTCATTGTTAACATATATTGACTGTTTTATTGATTTATTATCAGAAATATTATGGTACATTGTTTCTATTATATTAATCAAAGATATAAAATTATTACCATTAATGAGAGTTATAACTGTATATTTTCAATGTAAAGGGTAAAATATTTAAAATAATTTAAAAATATCAAAAGAGTCAACAAAAGATGTTCGTTCATAATTTATTAAACCATAAGGTACCTAATTAATCAAAATTGAAACTAATACATGCTCATTGATAATTAGCCAAACCTTGGATGGCCATTAATAATTACCCCTTAAATAATTATATCTAACAATACACGTACAACGCACGTGCAAGTACAACTTTCAAAATAGTTACTGTGGTGGACTCTTGATTTATGCGTAGGAGTAACTAATTCACTTGAATTATATAAAGATTTATATATACATTTTTCGCGGAGAGCCACCTAAGAGTAGAATAAAAAATTTTAAAATTTTCTATATATATTTTGGAGGGAATTTTAGGGATTTAGGAAACCGTGCTCTCTTTCTATCCCCTCCTCGGTCCATGTACAGTAACTTACATAATTCCCATTGGTTTAACAATGACGATTACCTAAAATAGCTCAAAAGTACTTCCTTTTTTTTATTTTACCAATTCTCTAATAAATTTTTCTATGCATCAAATTAGCTATTTGACAAACTAGCTATAATTCAATCTCTATTTTTTTAATACTTATTCATTTTTATTACTATTAAATATCTAAACAAACTAGGTTTGATATGGACACTATGTTTAACCTGTATGGCCATAAAGCGATGAACATACTTTTTATTAAGGTTATGTAATAGTTTCTAGGTGTATACTACAATTTTTTTTTGTTATCTTTAAAGTTTCAAAAGTATTTATTAGATTCTTAAATTCAAGTATATTAGCATATGATCTATCTTTCTGGGATCATCCGTTTTCTATTAAAACAACACAAGAGAATAAAAAAATCAACTCTTGGTAAAGGCTATCAACTGATAGGACTCATATTATTAGTCTAGAAAGAATTTGCTAATGAAACTTTGAAATTTGAAATCAAAGAATCCAAAGTTCATGTTAAGTTTGACGGGCAACCAACCGTTTGTTTAGGAACAAAATACAACCCTTCAAGAAACTTGATGCAAAGTAAATCTCAAAAGGTGACGGGAATGCAACATATTATTAGTGCAGCTCATAGTGTTGAATTGTTGGGGAATCTACATCGACCAAATTTATGTGAAAAGGACTGTATATTTCCTACTCTAAAAAATGAATTCCCATCATTATTCACTCCATTTTCACTTACAATACTACCCTTACTCAAACACAAAAATTACCACCCAAGAACGGGAGAGAAATTTTTTTGGGTTAATTATTAGTTAGTACACCAATTTTTCATCCATTGGTAATTTAGTATACTAACCTAAAAAATTTATTATCACGCCCCACAATTCATGACCCAGAATAATGAGATCCAAAAGAGAAAAAGAACCTAAAATAAAGAAATAAAATAACATATACGTCAATCACATCGCATCTAGTCGCCACTACAGGACAATCCTTCTCACATGCTACTACATCAACAACATTAACACTAGCGGAAAAGTAAAACTATAAAAAGAAATGGTGAAGGCCAGTACCAACTCCATAAAAAATGTATAATATGGTAAACCTACTTATTTACTAATACAACATCACAAGTTGTATGCTCGCCAAAAATAAAAGATAAATGAACGTATATACATGTTGTTCGTCTCGTGTAAAAGTAAGAACATATTTATACTTTCGCCACACTACATATACTACACTACTACAACCCTGCTATCAGAGTATGCTAATATATCAAAATGAAGTACTTAAAGATAAAGCGCTAAACATGTGCACCATAAGTATGTACAACTACAACAGAAGTATCTACGTATGATCAAAGCCCACCTCCAAACCTATAAATCCATGCATATATACATAGGGAGAAAGTGGAAAAAATATAATGGTTAATCAAGTAACTCCACTATAAAAGAGAGTCTAGGCTATATATACATGAATGAAACATATATCAACATATACGGATAAATCATAAACGTTAATGTAATTATGATCATATATGCTAAGCACGCCCACATACCACATAAACCAAGCCCACACCATACTATACATTTTTAGGACCAGTATCACCTCCCTTTTATAAACACTAAGATTTGTCACCTATGCTGTGGCAGAATCAAAGTCTTCATTTACCTACCACCCACGCTATGACAAGGCTAATGGAAATATTCCAAATCTGGTTTCTCGACTTTCATGGTAAGGTTGTATGACCTCATTACTTTCCACACATTTTTATAAAGTTGATACTTTAGGTCCTAATATTGAAAGAAAGTACTCACGCCAATATATTTCTTTCAAAAACCACACTTTCACAATCCACACTTATACCATGCCACATAAATGTAATGTAAT
>MKEJ01076845.1:0-16419 GCA_001753735.1 Embelia ribes
TTTCCAGTTTATTATTATTGTAAATTATGTTCAGAAATTATTATTTGATAACAATTATACAACAAATTTTATTTCAAATTTTTAATTTTTATTTTCTTGATCTATATGTCTAATCAAATTAAATAATTATTTATAAATGGGATGCATTACATTTTTGCAACTACAATAGAAGTTAAGCTTGCTACTGAATCGAAATTCGATCTGAATATGTCAACATAATAAAACTCGACTCGGTTCATTTCGTTCGAATCTCGGAATTCAATCCGAGTAATTAGCGGGTCGAGCTGGGTGTAGTCAGCAAGCTGGTTCACTCGTGCCGTGCCAACGGGGTTTCAAATTTACCTAGCCGGAGACGCCCCTCACCGTCGGCACTGTAATCTCTCTCTCTCTCTCTCTCTCTCTCTGTGCAGATGTTGACGGCATTCGAGTCTCTGCCACCAGTGGGCTCTCTCTCCTCCTCATCCATCGCCTTCCTTAACGACAACCTCCACTCTCTCCAACAACTCGCCGAAGCCTCATCTCTCGTCTCAGAGCTCCAATCTCGATGCACCCAATTGGACCTAACCCTATTAGATCTCAGCCGTCAATTCCAATCCAATCTCATCTCCTACGCCTCCTTCTCCGATCAGATCGCCGGCATCTTCGCCGATATCTATTCCAAACTCACTCATCTCGCCTCAGGTCTATCCAATTTTTATTTGTTCCATTTTCATTTATTAGTATATTATTTTTATATAAATACTATTTGGTTGCAACTAATATATATAAAACGGTTTGCAGCTTAAAACTTATTTGTTCAACTAGAGAATTACTATTCATCCCTAGTTCTTTTTTCAATTTCTACTTTAGAGTTTGAGGTATAGGGACTAGAATTTAGGGGTTGAGAATGGGAACACTGCTGGGAAATGCCTTTAGAAAATGAGTATATTTTATTTTTATAAAGGTAAAGAATTCAATTTTTAGTATTACTTGTAGGTATTATTGATGACTTTGGTAAATAAGGAAAAAGTATACAATTTTAAGGTCAGAATAGTATCAAATGGTGGATGGATCAAGCTTTTCTAGCTCGAAAGTTTTAATAAGTATAATTTTTCTTATTTCACCAAACATAAGATTTATTTAATGCTTCAACCATCCACAAATTATTGGACATTTTGACTGGAAATGTTTTTTTAGGAACTTTAAAATAGAATAATTTAATATTTTAATGTAACAAAAAATGTCAAATTTACTCTTATTTTATATTAAAAAATGTAAATTTGATATTTTTGTTACATTCAAATATTAAATTATTATATTTTAAAGTCTCCTAAAAAAATATACCCCAGTGAAAATGTCCAATAACATGTGGACGGAGGTAGTAATACAAAGATTTATATTTAACCAACCCCACTTTATTGGGATTTAAGGAATTGGATGATGATGATGAGTACAATGACATACATACATTTATTTGATTCAACGAAACAAGCCCATTGAGTGTTTTGCTTGGTGGGGTTTTTGGTAGATGGAAGAGGTGTGAGATTGGAGCAGGCATTGGGGGAGGAGTTATCGGCGCTTGCTAAGGAAGTGGCTCGGGTCGAGACTGTCCGAATTTATGCCGGTTTGTTTACAAGTTGCCCCTTCTTACTTTACTGCATTAGTATTATTGGATAATGAATTGTATTGGTAAATGTTGAAGTTATGCTGAATTTTCTGCTGCTGTGTATAATGGCAACTTGCCTGCTCTTTATCCTCATTTGATCAATTATTAATTCATTTATTTGATAATCTGATAAGATTATCAGTTCTATGGAACAAAAGATTACAGTTTGAAGAGAGTAGAGACAGTGTTTATATATGTTTGAGGTACCCTGTTGAAATTCTTAGCTGTTGAGCTATTTGGTGCTCATGTGCACAATAGCTATCACAGAAAGTTTTGCAAAAGCATGAATTAGTTTACCTTTCTATTCGTTTGTGGCTCTATTTGTTTTTTTTAGAAATCTAATAGTGTGCATGGATTATGTAATGCATGCTTTAAATGGCAATTCTTGTATTTATAGTTTCATACCCATCACATTGAAATGTGATGGGTCATCTATTTCTTTGCTTGTCTATGGACGATAGGAACCAGTGTTGGCGTTATATTTACTATAGTCTCCCTGCAACTTGTAAGTTATAAGGTGCATTTGCAATTATTTCTTCATCATTTGGATTGGATAATATTCTCATTTTCATAGAGGTACTAGAAGATTACCGTTGTAAGACACTGTAATGGATATGTACTGCACAGTACCCTTTTACAATTTTAAGCACTTGAGCTGGTTTCTGCTTTCGCAACTAAGCGAAGATCAGTAGATGCTGATTTGCTAAACATATACACTGTGGCAGTTTTTTAAACTGGTAGATCCTTTTTTGTTAAACTTTCATCCGTTTATGGTTCTATGGTTCTATTGGATTTTTGGGAATTATAAGTAATAATTATGCTTGAAGACCGAAGATTGCCCAAGAGTCAGCATCATTCTACAGTATAATTCATAACCAACCCATCTGTGGGAAGTGATGTTCTCGAATCCCAACGCCATGTCTTGTGCTGCCACTTTCTTTGCTTCATCTTGTTGTGACCTCCCTACATGTCCCTCTACTGGAGCATGTGATCTCACATCGTCTAGAAATAAGGAAGTTATCACCAGTATACACCAATGGACTCAAATCCTTGCAACTAACAATACTTAAGACTAAAGTTAGCAAGAACATAATTTGCTGTGTCAGAAGAAGGATAGAGATTAGAGTTCCAGCCATACCAAACAATTTCTATTAAATTGTTTAATGAAGAGTATAACTCAAGAATTAAAACTCTCTCTAGTTTGGCATGGTAAAAGATTTGAATGTTGAATGATGGATATATGGTGGATATGATTGTTCTAGAACGTTCTATTTATGGTAGAAATGGTTTGTTGTGTCTATTAGGAATGATGGATTCATACTTCCAGAAATTGTCCCTCTCTCAAATTTCCTCAAATTTCTTGCTTTTGTATGCGCAAGTATTATCTGTCCCCTTCTTTTAAAGTGTGCCGTGGAACCTATTTTTCTCGGTCTAATAATGTTTGTCCTGATTTTAATTAGGGAATCTTAACTCCATCTTTCTGTTCTGTTCCTTCCAGAGACAGCACTAAAGTTGGACAATTTGGTTGGTGATATTGAAGATGCCGTGGCTTCTACAATGGATAAAAGAACTAGAAAAAATGCTTCCTCACAGAATTTAGAAGTAAATTTAATTTCAGAGTGATTACTGTAAATAGCATACATTCAGGTTTTGTTTCTGATATCCTTGTTTCTGCAGGATATGCGTCTGCAGGCTATTAAATCACTCAATCTTGCTGAAGATATTCTATCTTCAGTAACAAAGACTCGACCTCAGTGGTCACGTCTCATCTCAGCTGTTGATCACAGAGTGGATCGTGCATTAGCCATTCTTAGGCCCCAGGGAATTGCAGACCACCGAGCCCTTCTCTCTTCTCTCGGATGGCCACCACCTTTATCCACTTTAACTTCCCAGGATTTATATGCAAAAAAATCATCTGAAGTGCAAAATCCTCTTTTCACAATGCATGGGGACCTCAAGCAGCAGTATTGCGAAAATTTTATCTCACTATGCAGCTTGCAGGAATTGCAGAGGCGAAGAAAATCTCACCAGCTAGATGGGCATAATAGGGAAATCGCCCTTCACCAACCTCTCTGGGCTGTTGAGGAGCTCGTAAACCCTTTATCAATCTCATGCCAACGTCATTTCTCTAAGTGGGTTGAAAAGCCCGATTTCATTTTCGCTCTCATATATAAGATTACGCGAGACTATGTCGACTCCGTGGATGAGTTATTGCAACCACTTGTTGATGAAGCAAGGCTATTAGGTTACAGTTGCAGAGAAGAATGGATTTCTTCCATGGTATCCTCCTTATCAACTTACTTGGCGAAGGAGATATTTCCAACATATATTAATCAAATGGATGAGGAGAGTGTCACTGGTATTCAATCACAGGGCAGAATATCTTGGCTTCATCTTGTTGACTTGATGGTTACATTTGATAAACGCATACAATCTCTCGTAGCACAGACAGGAATATCACTCTCTCTTCAAGAAGATGGAACCCTGCAGAAAATATCTTCTCTCTCCGTATTTTGTGATCGCCCTGACTGGCTTGATTTGTGGGCAGAGATTGAGCTTGCTGATATGCTCAGTAAGTTTAAATCTGAGATTGAGAGTGAGAGAAATTGGTCGACCAAAGCTCAGACTGGACTGCTCTCAGGCCTTGAAGATTACAATTCTCCTGCGATTTCTAGTGTTTTTATTCAGTTATTATCATCCGTGGTTGACCGTTCTCGATCACTACCAAGCATTTCTTTAAGGTCGAGGTTTGTTCATCGAACATTATTACCTCTTGTACACAAGTTTTTGGATTGCTTACTATTTAGATGCCAAGAGGCTGAGGGGCTGACAGCTCTCACTGATGATGATGCACTTATAAAAGTTGCAAAGTCCATCAATGCTGCTCGCCATGTTGAATCTGTTTTGAAGGAGTGGTGTGAAGATGTTTTCTTTTTAGAGATGGGATTGAACCATGAGGGTAGCAGTATCGATGATGAGATCGAGAAACTGGTCAAGTTTAGATCTGAATGGGTGGAGAAGTTGTCTACTGTTGTTTTAAGAGGATTCGATTCTCGTTGTCGAGATTATTTGAAGAATAAGAAGCAATGGCAAGAAAAGAGTGAAGAAAATTGGTCAATTTCGAAAAATTTTGTGGAAGCACTTGATTACTTGCAAGCAAAAATGTCTATACTAGAAGAGAGTTTGAACTGTGTGGACTTTGTCGGGGCATGGAGAAGTTTAGGCACTGGGATAGATCATTTGCTTTTCAATGGTATTATAATGAGTAATGTGAAGTTTCATGATGGGGGCGTTGAGAGATTCGGTGGTGACCTGGCAGTTCTTTTTGGGTTATTTGGGGCCTGGTGTCTGAGACCTGAAGGTTTCTTCCCCAAAATTAGCGAGAGCTTGAAAATGTTGAGTATGCGAAACAAGCAAATTAAAGACAGTTTGATCAGAGGGGAGAAAAGGTTGAAAGAGATTGGGATAAGGCACTTGAGTATCAACGAGGTAGAAAAGATTGTAAAGAATAGGGTATATATCAAGTGAAACATTTGATGGAAACATTTTCATTTTAAGATTATTTTTTTTGAAAAGGATGAACAGATTGTAGAAGGAGAGGGAGCCAAGTTCTGATTTGATGCAGCTGAAAGAGTGTCTGCATTCGTTAGTAATGTTGTGGTTTTTGAATTTTCCAGTGGAAATTGCTGCTGCCACATTTAGAGGGTGTTTTACAGCGATTCGAGCAGCCATGATTCTGGATTTCTGATGGTCCTGGATTAAGCCGGTCTAATATTTGGACGTGGAGGCCAAGCATTCCGATGATACAATAGTAATTATCCAGATATGACCGTCGTAAGCATCGAAACAAAATTCAGTTTAGGCATTTATTATCTAATTTTGATTTTCTGCACAGGAGTTTAGTTCCTTGATTTCTCGTCTTGACCTGAACATTTAAATAAACGATACTTTATAGCCTCCTACGATGCTGTGATAAAGTTTTGTTGAAAGTGTATACAGGATAGCGAAGAAGTATAGTAATGCCAATGAAAATTTGAAAAGTTGTTTCAAAGAAGAATCAAAGTACCGAAAATATGCACAAATCTAGCTGAAGAAAGTCGCCTTTTAATAATACTTTTAAGTTCAAATCTTTCAAAGGTTCTTTTGCAAGTAAAACAAGATTGCATGAAGCGGATTTCATCCACCCTTGCAAATTTGAGGGTTCGTTTGGTTAAGGTTTTAAGAAAAAAAAAGAGTTTTGTTTTTGTTTTTTTTTTCACAAGCAGGTTGGATGTATATCTAATTTTATTAAAAAGAACCAACTCTCCTAAAGTTTTTCTGTTTCTATACAAAAAATACCTCCAGAAAAATTAAACAATCATGCAGAGTGCCCCTTTGGTTCTCACAAACCTGCAATATGCGTGCGACCTTCTCCGTTGCCATCACCAAATTAACCAATCAAGATCTTTACCCGTATTGGTTTGGATTTTGGATTCGGCCAAATCCTTCAATATCTTCTAGGGTATGTACGTGTTTATCCTATTTATTTAGTATTATAGTCTAAATATTCATTAATATGTTAGCTTATTTGTGTTGGATTTTTTCCTTAGTTAAGGAATTACAAGTCTCTCATATGGATGTGGATTAAGATTATAGCCAATTTTTTTCTAGAAATAAAATTTGGATTTGTTTCGTTTGGTTTGCTTTTCAATGTTGCGCCTACGTTTACAGCAATTCTCATATTTGTCACTGACGAGTTCAAGGTCCCAACTCAGATTGACAGTAGCAGCAAGGGATGGTGCTCATTTTCCAGCATTAATCTCTTTTGTGAGTTTCTGTACGTGGGTGTGAATGCATTGTCAGTACATGGGATTTAGATCTAGGATTTCATGTGTTTAAGATTGGGTAGTTTTATCTTTGTCTATTGGGCGGATTTTAATAATAAGATTCAGATTTTTTATATGCTTGTAGTTTGAGTAGAGCTCTATTTTAAAAGTGCGGAGATTTTTAAATTTTTTTTATATTTTATAATTCGAAAATACTTCTCTCATGATTATAAAATTATAATTATTTTAGTTGATAATTTAGACTAAAGAAGGATAATAATGTATTTAACAAAAATATATATATATTACCACTTATTCAACATACTCTTTTGAATTTGCTTCAGATAATTAAAGCAATGGTCCATATAGTTTCAATAGTAATTGTTTTTAGTCCGCATAATTTCACTTATAATAGTAATAATTCTCAATATTTGGAAAATTGTTAATCTTGACCCAAATTTTAAGAAAAATGATTTATATAATAACTTTTATAGTTTTTGCTCATATTTAAAATACTACAATACTTAAAATAAGAAAAAAATTCAATATCAAACATCATAAAAAACTTACACAAAAATTAATAACATATTGGTAATTTTATATGTTTTCATTATTTACAAATTTGAGTCCACAAGGAGTATAATTTTAATGATTGTAAAAACAAGATATAAAAGTTAAAAATTTCATTCTTTACCTTATTTTTAATTCAAGCGTTCACGCCCTATAACTCCCACCTTTAAATGTAACTAAGTAACAATTACCATAAATATTACTAAAGAATTTAACTTAAAACACATGTGAAGAGTTGATCAAAATGACTATAAAATAGATTTACTCATCCAATTTTAATATGAAATTTGAATTGTTAGAATGAGTTAGGCTCATCAACGTAAATATTCGATCTTCACAATTGAAATAATAGAAAAAATTTGAGATTATGTTTTGACTAAATTTAATATATTTAGAATTTTTATTAGTTATTATTATTTTTGTATATTAATTATTTATTGTATTATTACTAGCATGTAGCTCGCCTGTTCGTCTTATTTTTAAATTGTTAGCTTCATATTTTTCTTAATTGTTTGGCATAGTGGTATTTTAAGAGTATGAAACGACTAAGTTTAATTAAATATTTACAATGCATTGGATAAATAAGTTTATTTTTTTTAGGAGTACGGGACTAAAATTTTTCTTTTAATTTTAATTTATCCTTAAATGGTTTATATTTAATCATGTTTGCATAAACTCTATTATCATAATATTTTTAATAAAATAATATAATTTAATAAGTTTTATTTTACCAAGAAATTTATGTTGATGGAATTCTATGATATCTATTATTTAAAAATCTTAAATTCATTGGAAATGTATCAATTAATTATACAAACATTTGTCAAAATTAGAGATAAACTAGTTGAATGAACAAATTTTATATAATTTTTTAATATGAACAAATTTTATTTTTTAATTATAAAATTCATTTTTATGTTCTCATGCATATAATCAATTTTGATATATATTTTCAATAATATCAGGCTCAGAGATTTTTTTATGGTAATATTTATAATAAAATAATTTATTTTTAATAAATTTTATTTTGTAAACATGCTTATTTTTAGTGAAATTCTATTATGATAATTTATTTTTTTTAGAAATTCTAAATTTATGAGATATGTCTCAAAAGATTATGTGAACATATATCATGATTAAAATGAAAGTAACCGAATGTACAATATTTATAACAATCAAAACCTAACTCTACTCTAAAAGCGCGTTCTCCCTCTTTTGTTTCATATACATTTTATACCTAAAATACTCGTATCATTTTTTTAAAAAAATATTACATTACAATTTTAGAACTTGAATGTTAAACTCTAAGTGTGTCTAACATATATTCTTGATAGTTGCCAATTAGACTGATCTAATATATCCAAATATAATAATATTTACTACATTAGTCTTATCATTATTTTACTAAAATATTTGCATTGTAAATTTTCAAAGGCTATAACGGAAATTGAGAACAATGTCAGGTAATAATAGTTGCTTATGGCATTTTCCCCTCTAAACTTTAATCTTTCGGTTATGTTTTCTTTTTTAAAATTTAACTTAAATTATTGAAGGATATTTTTTTATTTTCAAATAGATGTGTACTTGTTATAACCCTTTCCAAAAATATTCTATATATTAAATGTTAAATTTTTAATCTTATTTTTTACTAGGCCTATAACATAAGAAAGATGGTATTTTTTGGTTTGCCCATTCAATGGTTAAATATCTTTTTAATTGTAAAAATCAGAATTGTAAAAAGGGAAATTATTTTCGGTACTATAACGATAGTTATATTAAAGGTTTTCTTCATGGTACATACCTTACGTCACATTGGATCCGTAGACTTATTTGTTTAAGTTTTTAAACACGTTTAGGATAATGAGAAGGAGATATGGTTAAACAAAAATAATACAATTATGTGTTACTATTGAGTATAGACACATTAAATTTATTTTGACATAGTTATGATGTTATTAACATTCTTATTATAGTCCACATATGTTTTATCTTATTTCATTTGCTCCTATTTTGTGGTGCTTTTTTATGAATATTAGAACTTATTTGTTTTTTTACTATACATGATTAACTTTTTACTTTAATTTTCTTATAACACCCATGTTGTGAATGATGAATTTAGACAAAATAACTACGAAAGATTAATCAACTGAAATTAACTATCATTTTAAGTTTAAAAAATAATGATAAAAAATACTAATTTCAAATTAATTTTAAAAAATTAACAACAATCTTATTCTTCTCTTCCAAATATTTTTACTAATTAGTACCAATATCTTTTTTAATAGTAATAATTTTATTTTTTCATTTAACTTACCTAAACTCAAATGCAACCCTATCTTTCGTAATAACAAAACTTGTAAAGAAACTTAATAAACGAAGTTACCTTTTATTAGTCTGAATTGAAATTTTCAATTATAAATTTTGTATCCACAAAAATATTTTCTATGTATAAAATATTTAAATATTTTACTTCAATTAGCTCGTTCGATCATTTTCATAAAATTCATGCGTATAGCGTGTACAAGTCTAGTATTGTAAGATGTATAACAACTTCATGTTTCCATACTTTTTGTTTAATTTTTTGTTATTTGTATTAACATATAAGAAATCCAGAAGAGATTTCACAGAAATTGATCGCCCAGCTTCGTTGTTTCTGATTTAACATTGCGTAGGTTTTTTATATTTTAACATGCTTTCCAATTGCAATTGATTTTAGGTTTATATTCTTCATAGTTTGATGTAATGGTAACTGATTATATATATATTTGTGTGTGTATGTGTGTGTGGACACGCGCACGTGCATGCGAGAAGTTGGTTATCATTAGCTTTTTTCTCTAATAGTTCCTCTGGTTGGAAGCTCTGGAAAATTCAGCTCATAAATATTCTCTAATAGTTGGGTATCAAATCTAAGGCAAGCATCGTTTGCAACACCCTAGGCTTGATACTTCTTAAATCTGGTTGTTCTCGTTATTATCTTCTGATTTTAGTAATTGTTAGCTTGCAATCACCTATCTTCTACTAACTAGTATGTAGCTCACGTGGGTGTCTAGATTTTTTATTTGTATTACTAATTTTATTAGCATATTTTTCCAAATTATTTTATTTTAAATTAATTGCTAGAGTTAATCTGTAGAATTTTTATACGGGGACCATTTAACGTTTTAGATGTCGCAATAACATGTTACATTCCTTAGTTATGGTACTCTACTTTAATATGTCCTTTTGTAATATTTTTCTCTTTAAGAATTTGCAATATATATAATAGTTTGCAAAACTAATGAAACATAAGCAAAATAGTGTGAATATTGTTCATCATGTTTGAATATATCCTTTTTTTTGTAACTAATCTATAATAAATGTACTTAAATTTGTTTAGAACTTACATGTTTGTGATTATTATTTGTTGGTGTTATTATTACATTTTTTTCTATTCCATAATCTATGAGCACTAATCTTTGTATTTGTAGGAGATATCTTAAAACACTTGATACGAAATAAATAGCAATCACCCAAATTTTACCTGTAAATCAACTTTTTGTTGCTAGCTGATGCACTTACCGCCATAAATTTAATTTTAATAATGTTTTAAAATTTTCATTTTTTTATTCAACCAAAAGTAGAGGACAAATTAATACATCTCCCTTAGACAAATTAACATTTATATGTACGTTATTTTGTACCATGTATATTATAGTTTTGCCTTCTCATTTCATGTGAACAATAATTGATATATTTGTTTTACATAATAAAACATGAACAAAACAAATTTATGAGATTTTTGAAACTTATTGTATAACGTATTCTTTATTATTTTAACACATGTACAATGAACAATATGACACCAACGGTCAAATATTAATGCATGCATGTAAATACTAACATGATGTATTTATTTTATATAAAAACGAGTGAACAAATTAAATGTGTGCATGTATGATATAATAGAGTGCCAAGTATCATAAAATTAGAGTGCCACTTGTTAAAAAAATTGATTGCCACTTGGTGCAAAAATATAATATCACTTGTGGCAATTACAACTTCTCTAGAAAATCTTTATTTCAGTATTAGTTTTGTCATTTCATGATTAATAGTTTTCTAAATTAGATGCTCAATGGTCTTTGAGCTTTCCTAAAATCTTCATTATATTATCAGAATCAACTATGTATTGAATAAATTAATAATATTTATCATAACTCGCTCGATGTCGTAAATGTGCAAATCAATTAGACTCTCTCTCTCTTAGTCAAGGATTTTACCAATAATATCTTTACCTTATGGAACTAATACATTATGCCTTTTGAGGAAAAATAAGAATTAATTATAATTTTGTACAAATTTTTAGCTTTTGCACAAAATTTGGAAAGTTTTCAATTATTGCCGAAATTTTGCATAATTTTTTTTACTTGGATCCCTAATTTAGCTTGTATACCCTTGTTAGATAATCTGTTACACCTCAACTAAAGAATTATGATATTTTACGTACATTGGAAAATAGTTTGAAGCAAGTGAATGAATTGTGTTGCTTTCCCTATAAGATAATACTCATTCCGCCCATAAATAATGGGTATATATATATATTTTTTGAATGTCTAAAAATAATTAAACACTTCCACTTGGTTAAATATCAATTATTGAAAAATTCAGTAAATTGTCATTATTTCCTTTTTATTAATTATTAGTAGCTAGAAGAACACAAATATTTATAAGTATTGATTTAGTGATTTGTATTAATTTATTTTAAAATTTTAAAACTTAATTTTTTGACTCGACGTACAACTATGTGTCGAGTCAAATCATTCAATTATTTATAGACAAATAGAATACAATATTTTAATTATAAGAAAGATAAGAATTGAAATTAAAATCTAATAGTAGTAATTTTTCAACCCTGATAGACGATGCATGCACAACGCAAATAATTCCATGCTTGCATATATAAAAGATCCTTCATGTTTATTCTGCTAATAAATGGAGAAAAAAAATATATGTTTTCTTATTTGATCTTATTTTACATTTGGTCCAGTATGAGCGTGGGGTTGCCGAGTGGTGTACACACGTCAATTAATGGAGTAGCCAAGTGACATACAAATTATCTTTAGTCATAATTAGCTACGTAATAAACCCTATAACGAAATTATGACAAAGTTAAATCCAATAAAATAAAAATATTATCATATTGGAAAATAGTGTGGCTAATTCATGACAAAGAAAATGGGCAAAAAAGATTCAAAGGAACTACAATTAAAAATTAATTTTAATTTTTTTTTTAAAAAAAATTTCGCCCAAATAATTTTTTTTCCAAAAAATAAATTTTTTTTAAAAAATTTTAATTAATTTTTTTGAAAAAATATATTTGATAGCCTCTTCCCAATTGCAACCCCACCCAAGCTTTGTCTCTCTCTCTTATATATATATATATATATATATATTTTGTGTGTGTGTGTGTGTATTGTTTATCTTTCTCTCATTTCCCTAATATCTGTCTGCTGAAAAATTTGTATGATTGTTGCAAGGACCTTAATTAACTTTATTTAATTGGCAATAAAGATGTAAGAAATCACGAGTTAAAAATTTGCAGATAACAAAAACTTAAAAGAAAATGTTTGTGGTATTAATAGTAAATTGCTATTTTTAGAAATGTGTAAGTAAAATTTCCTAAATTTTGATTAACCAAAATGGGTCATTTTGTAAAATTTTCTATTAGAATGGGTAACATATCAAATTATTTTCAAAAGTGGTCACTTTTTACAAGAAAAGAGTAATAGGTGGATGACATCTACTAAATTGACAAATTTAACTCTTCTCTTGTATTCTAATTAAATTGACTACATAAGCTCCAATTTTGTAACAGGTGGATGAAAATAAGTTGGCTTATTGAATATAGGAAGTTACGTTTTTCACTTGGACTTTTGGATTTTTTACAAACAAAATAGTTTGGGAATTATTATACAATTATTTTAAATTAAAAATATTATTTTCACTCATTTATTCGTATTTTATTCACAGGTTAGTTATTTTGTTATGTGCAAGTTTAGAACTCGTCATATATATATTTACAACAATTTTCTATATATTTTATGTTCTCCTGTCTTATTTTGACAATGTTTAGTCATATTTCTTGTTTATTAATTATGTATATAAAAATCAATAAATAACTGAAACAACAGAAAATTGGTTATTTTGTTTACATATAGGAAATATTATGTCTATTTACACAGTTATTCTCATGTTTTGTTTGTTTTGCGTCTACTTAACGTTTAGAAAATAATTTTTAAAAATTTATTTAACATATTAAATTTTGTTTAAAAATTATATTTTCTATAAAAGTTATTTGAAAAAAAAAATTACCATTCCAAATCCACTACACTCATTACTATCCTAAACCAAAACCAACTCAACCCAAAACCAACCCACAACCCAACATGTGGATTTAAGTTTGAACCCGAACCTGAACCCAACCCCAAACCACATTTATTTTCAACTCAACCCAAACCAACCCAAATGCATTTGGTTTGGGTTTATTATGGGTTGATCTCAACAATCCAACCCAATTGCCATCCCTAGGTGCCGCTTGTTTTTTCTCATCTTCCAATAAGTTTAGCATCTTATGAAAGAATACAGGCCTTAAAGGAGCTCTATAAAAGGAAATAATTAATTGGAAGTATAAGTTCTCATCTGCTGGTAAAGTGAGCACGAATGTAGTCTTACATCCTTACCCTTCAGGTCGGTCAAATATTCTCAGACCCAACTTTTGCCCTCCGAAACTTTGTAGTTTCTTTTCACTTCTGCTTGAGATGCACGTGCGCTGGGAAATCTTATACATTACCATATGTATTGAATTGTTCACGTCTTTTACTTTGCCATATACGCGCTCATGGGTTTCACCATTGAAATATCGGCGTGGTAATAACTTGGTGTTTTTTGCTTTTTGCAGTGGGTTGATTTATTGGACTTCTCATTCAGAACAAGCATGGTGAGAATTGGTCTTGTTGCAGATGGAATTATCATATGTAAATTCTCCTCCATTTGTGTAATTGGTTAGTCGTTTGTCGTGGAATGGAGGTTGTAGTATCCTATGTAAATGCATGTTAACCAGCTAAAAGATTTATATTCCAAGTAAATGTTTTTAAAAATCATCCAACAAATCCGTTTGAACTTCTTTCCGTTTATGCGCTATTCGAGTTTGTGCATACCTTTTTTACAGCTGCTGTAAAAGTTTATCAAAATAATGTCTTCTATATTAATTCTATATTAAAATGGAAAAATACTAAAGCCAGTCACTGTTGCGACTGAGGCATCTGAACTGTTTCTGTTAAGCTTTGGTTTTTCCTTTCCCTCAGTGAGCATGTACAAGTGTCCCCTTAGCAAGCATATCTGCAAGTAGTTTCGAATACTTCGGAGAGAAAATTTTCTGGAGAAAAATCTAAGAGAAAATTTTCTCTTCACTGCTGTTGTAAGATTTTAAAACATGACAGATCTTTAAATATGTTGGGCCTTTCGTGTTGGGGCATCCTGAGGCGATTTGTTTTGGGGATACCTCGAGTGTTTTATATATTTATTTATTTAGTTTTGATGCAATAGTATAATTTCTGAATTATAACTCTTATCTCTCATATAGTGAAATGTTGTTGGCCTTGGCAATCTCAGACGTAGTCATTGACATACTTGGTCCATTTTTTTTTTTCTCGTGTTCTTTGTTTCTTGTTTTTGATGTTTCATAATACCATATAATTTTGCAAGACATCAAACAATCATCAAATAAGTACATTTGTCATGCATTCTGTATCTGCTTGTACTGATCTTTACATCGATGGTAGATGCAACTTTTTTTGCAAAATCTAATGTGCGAGATTTCTTATAATCATCATGTATACTTGATGGGAAATGCCCCCTTAAAAAAATGTGAAGCAGACGATTTTATCTCATATACAAGGGTGCCATATGGTGAGGTAGATATGAATTGTCTAGACCACCAAATCTACAAGTCAGATAAGAAAAAATTAAGACCCACACAATAGGTTTATGGGTTGCGGGTTATGTCTTTTACATGTTAGGTAATTAACCGTGTCCTGTTCCAGAAAATGAAATGATTAATTACTAATATAATTGAAGTTTTCTCAGTATTAACTTGGAAATTATCGACAACAGAGACAATTATGGAAGACGATGGCGATTTCAATTTCTCTCTCCTCCTTTAATTTTTCTATTCGGTAAACTTTACTTAATAATATAATTATAAATTTACTGGATTCAAATGTCAGTGAGATTGAAATTTAATGAGGGTTAAAGAGTAATCTCTCTTTCTCTCCACGGAATGATATATATTCATTAGTGTATGTGAAAATATATTCATTTGTATATGTATGCTTATGTGTATGAACAAATATATGTACTTGGTTGTATTTTTTCAACAATATTGAAACAATCACAAACGTCCCTAAATCAGTGGCTGGTGAATTGCAAATCGAATATGTAAGTTTGGTTTCAAGTCAAACCACACTTGTATCCTTTGAGTCTCGAGTGGATGCAAATTCGATGAGGTGCAGAAATTGATTGGACTCGACAGATCCAATGAGGGAGGAATAAACCAACAAATTTGCGGGAGAAATGCCCAACCCTAGCTCAATAGCAGAAAGAAAATATAAAAGTGTTGCCACGTTGATGTTATAAGACCATTCCCAATAGTTTTTCTTATTGAATTTTAAATATATTACTCTCACAGAAATCAGTATATGAAAAATAAAGCACTAACAATCTTTTCTAATAATTGGTTAAAAATATTATACTAATTATACAACATTTCTCAAAATGTATGTTTCTCGCGTGACCTTTAACTATGATTCTATAATTAAGTTGGAAAATTGATGAATTTGAATATATAGAAATTACAAATAGTAATCTCCTTACTTAAAAATATACTGAAATTATTCTCCTCAAATTCATACAAAAATGGTTAAAACAAATTTAACAGAATGAAAAATTAAACAAGAGAATCTATATCTATATCTATATATATAGTGATAGTAATAGTGATATTATATGACGACACCATATGCACATCATAGGAACCAACCCAAATATTTAATCCGGTTCAAGTCTACCTGGTTACATATCAAGCTCGTATATATAGTTATCGCAATTCTCACCAAAAATAGCTCGCTCTCTCTCTCTCTCTCATCCCGATTGACGTCCCCGATCATTTCTAGGTAACTCCGGTTTCGATCTCGATTTCATTTCTTGGTAACTCCGGTCTCGATCTCGATTTCTGTGCTGCCGATTTACGGGTTTTCTTTTATTTTCATTCAACAATTTGTGAAAATGCCTCATCGAGTGCTTGTTGATGCGTGTCTCTGAATTATTTGCGTATTGTGTCTGATTGAAAATAGAGCATTCACACCA
>MKEJ01076846.1:0-29204 GCA_001753735.1 Embelia ribes
AAACTCGTGACTACATATCCATACACAATTAGATAAAAATAAATAAAACCATAGTGAAATAGAGTATTTTTAGTACTTTTATGTTAAAATAAAAAATTTATATATATATTTTTTTAAATTATGAGTAACATGTTTATAAAAAATATCAAATATAATTATAGAAGTCCATATATAACGGGTATTCATAAGTTTGAAAATTATTTTTTAATAATAGATTAAAGAATCACATACATTTTCTTTACGTTTTTTTACATATTTAACAATCGTATTTAGGAAGTTTTACAATTGTTTATCTATTTTTTTTGTATTTTTAAACTGCATTTCTGCTGACGATTTCCGCTTCCGAAATCAGCAACTGGCGTAACCCATTTCTGGCAATCGCTTTTGCTTTTCTCATACATAATTAAGCAGGTGAAAATTTTACAGCAAGGATTGCAACGGAACTTTCTTTATCCGACATTGAATCCGGAAGAAAATTTATGCGTAATTTGTTGACAGGTCTGTTTAAATTTGATACCGTTGAATCAAATGTAAAACTTATGTGATAATTTTCGAGTGTACTTAAAAGGGCTCCCATTAGGATCTATTGGAGGCTACTTTTTCCCCTCTCATGCATGGAAAGAAGTGGAATGAGATAAGGCCAATGGCTTTTTCTTTTTTCATCTTTTCTAGTTTATGGTGCAAGTGTCAACTTTTTTAGCTTGTTCTTTGCTTAAAAACTAAATAAAATTTAGTTTATATTTTAAGTTGAAAATTTTAAATTAGGCACATCCAATTAAGCTGATTTATTTATTTAAAAACTATGCGTAAAGGATCGCAACTATAATGCCATACATTATCTCTTATTAAAGAATATCCCACCACCATAGTATCTTACTCACAAAGAATCAATAATATAACTTCCATTATTTCATTTGCAACGCACACGCGGACTGCTAAGCTTGTGATTACACTTCAACGGTAATATGTATGCAACAAGGCCTCTTTCACTCTACCGTAAATTTACCGGAGCTTGCACGGAGAAGCCACCGGTAGCTCCACACTCGGGATACCTAGTTGTAACGGATGAAGAATCAGAGTCACAAGAAGTTGTTTGTTGGGGTATGTTCAAGAAAGAGAGGATCACTAAGTTACCGTTTCCTCAAGACAAGGTATTGAAGATTATTCATACATCTGACCGTGAGAAGGAGCATACCACGAAGGTCTGGTTTCTCCCGGTCCTTGATCAGCCACTCTCGTCCAACCGATACTATGTTATCAAGGCTTCAGGCAGGTATATAGGGTAAGCCCTCTCGCCTTTCCCACTTTGGAAATCTCCTCTAATTAGCACAGTAATGATTCAGATAGTTTCTACTTTGTGTATGAATTTTGTAGCCAGTAGGTACGCATAATTGTGGGAAATCTTGTTTACATGTATAATTTTCAGTACATTTTCCGGTTAATTGTTGGTACCTTGGTTGAAAGACAAATTGTTCGATCACAAAGTTATAAGCTTGACTCTCATCCTTTTATTTTTGTAAAGAGCCATGCCTAATTTTAGTCAACGACTCGTTCAATTGGCAAGAATTTGTGTCTGGCCTGCTCACTTGAACCTCTACAATGTCAGCTCACGAGTTGTCTCAAAACTCATCCAGAAAAGATCAGCTTGAGTCTTATCATTTTGCTAAACGAGTTAAATTGATTGAAATAGTAATCTACAGTACAAGCATAGCCAAATCTCTCTCGGATACACTCACACCTATGCCGATTTCTTTTTTCAGGCTAGCATGCACATGTTCGAAAGAAAATGACATTGCTGGTTGTTGCTTTAGTGATGCTATAATAGACGTAAGACCAACACGGTTTGATCATAGAGACATTTACCAACAATTTGAGATTCATCACTACTATGAGGATGGGTTCTACGCCAAAGCAGTAGCTGGCGATGGTTTCCCCCCGAAATTCCTTAGGAGAAAAGGGTGGAAAATCCATGCTTCCACCTCGTTGCAACTACAAGAAGCTCAAGGCCTAAATTCCTCTTCCTCAACCCGCCTACCGGATTTTGAATTCCCAATATATTTCAAGTGCTCCCCTCCGATTGTCCTAGCAAGATGGTATTGCCCATTCGTGTTCATAAAGGAGAAAAATATAATGTCACGCCAAGTTGGGAAATCCTTGTTTTATGAAGTGACACTTCAACAATGGTGGGAAGAGATATACTCGTTCGACAATGAGGGTAATGACGCTACTTTCGTGAGCGTGAACACGAGTGTCGGAAGGGAAAAGGTGTTGGTGTATGGGAATGAAGGTGTGAGAGATGAAAGGCACTGTTTTGATGATGGGTTCTTTTGGTTCAAAGGGGTTGGTGTGGGTTTGAGCTTAGCCATTGTTGAGAAGATGAGGTGGATAGAGGACAAGAGAGGGTGGGATGGTGGAGAGGGGAGGGTGGAGGTGGTGGAGGAGGTGAAGGATGAGTGGAAAAAGTTTGGTTGTTATGTGTTGGTGGAGAGTTTTGTGTTGAAGAGAATGGATGGGGTTGTGTTGATAAGTTGGAAATTTAGGCACACTAATAGGACTACATGCAAATGGGAGTAGTAATTATTTGTTAGTTTCTACTAGGATTGGGTTAAACTTAGGGTTGCACATAAAATATGTGGTCTGGATTTTGCCAATACTGTACATGCAAAAAAAAAAAAGAACATTCATCGGTAATCAAATCTGACCGCACATTTCTATGTGAAACCCCTATATATTGGCCTCATCGGATTTGGATTGGGTGTACGAGTCTATTCCTTTCTTCATCTGTTGGTGCATAATAACAGCCAATCGTTGTTTGTAGTTTTTCTAGTTTGAATAATATATTTGATGAACTTATTGTTTTGGTTGCTATTTCATTATTTGGTTGATTATGAGGTTATAAAAGTATGCAAAACCGAATTTTCAAACAAGTACATGAGAGAATGAAGTTAACAATAGTTCTGAAAGATTGAAAAGTTTAACCGATTAATTTGACAGCTGAAGTGAAATAAATCTTCGGTTGAAGCCTGATATATGTATTTTGTGTGCGGATCTTACATTCATGGTGACAAGATACAGAGTTCGAGAACATTAATGACTAACTATTCATTTTCAAAATGTTTAGTTGCGAAAATATTTAGTTGCCTAATTTTTGAGATCACAGACTCACTTTATTCAAGGGTGGTACAGGCCTGTGTATGAAAGTTGGGAGTGTTTATCACCAATTTGTGAAACCTCAAGGGTGTACACGAAAGTTTCCCAACTTTCTATTTGCCTTTCATTTCACTCGTACATTTTACTCCCCATTTTATTTCACACTCTGTAGTTTCATTTGTTTTAGTTTTCCCCTATGATTTTATTAGTTTCATTTTCCTCCTTGTTTTTTATTCCTTTAAACTGTTTAATGAGAGTATTGTATTTCATAATACACAACAATCTTTGTAATTGTATATATTTTTTAAATAATATAATTAATTCAAGTTGAGTTATATGTATTGTTTTTTCTGGTAATTGTACTATTATGGCACAAACTAACAAGACCAAAACCAGGCCCTGCTGCAGACTTATTCCGACTATTGGATAAAAAAGTTAATTATTTGTTACCAAATTAAAAAGATGGAAACCAAGAAAAATTAAATGAAAAAAAAAAAAATTATCTGGAACATTTTCAAACAAGACCTCCTCGTTACAATTTAATCTCAATACGACCCCACATGTTTATAGAATTACACTTGAAACCCTAGATTAGATTGTTGGCAAAGACATTTCTATTTCATATATATTAACGAATCGAATTAACCGCAGCTGAGTTCTGATCTTGGTACTTCTTCTTCTTCTTCGTCAATTTGTGCAAATCTCATTATATTATATACACAATTCGATTTGTTAATTATACATATATACATATATATATATATATATATATTTACAGTCATGAGGTCGGTCGCTTCTCGGTTGCTCCAACAAAATATCTCCCCTTCCAGGCTCAGGTAATTCATCCTCCTTCATTTTCTTCAATTCAGTTGCATATATATATGCTTATATATATGTTTTGATGGTTTTAAGGAGAATCATGTATCATGATAGTTGGATTACATGAAGGTTGGTGTTAAAATTATAATCAACAGAAACCTCAAAATTTTTGTGGAATTTTAGGAGCCTAATATTAGTTATATACATTTATCATGAAATTCAGTAGAACGGTTAGTGCCCTTTGTGTTTGTTTTGTTGCAAGTTTTAAGTAAAATAGAAACTAGGTTTTTTGAGTAGGAGGGAAAAGTGAGATGCATCCAGCTCATAAACCCTCAGCTTAAAAATGAGCAGTCAAATGCACCAGCTTTTAGTCCCAAAAGTGAAAGCTTGAGCTTGAAAGTTGCAAACAAACAGGCCTTTATTAGGTAATTTTTTGTTTAATCTAAATGTTGTTTTTTCCCCGCTTAAGAATATATCTGGCGAATATTTTTTGTTATTATTCTGAAAGAAGGCCCTGATTTGTGTTTTTGCTTTAGGCTCCCAAATGGGTTGGGCGGCTTGGGCCACCTCTGAAAATTTTAGTATACACGACAAAATATCAACTAATGTAGAGTAAGACATGATGGGAAATTGATTCAAGAACGAAAAAGAATGAATGTTTAGTCGAATGGCATGATTCTCACTTACAATATGGTGCTATCATAATAAAGTGGAAACTCAGCGTACCTAATATTCTGTCCTCAGAAGGAAGATACACAATGGATATCTATCTAGCTATGAATGATGTATATTTTAGCTGCAGGCTTTCGGATGTTTACGTTACCTTCCTAGGCCCTGGTCCAGATAACTTATTCATCTTTTAGGAATTCGGTTTTTAAAACGGTATTTGTAATAGAGGATGATCTGTATTTGCTTGCATTTTGGAACATGTATTTTTTCTTTTCTCCTAATTGAGTTTGTTTTCTATGTCGTTGAAAAAGTACGATAGTTGCTGGGTCCAGAAATGTGAGATCATTGTCAACAGGTCCTAACAAGGTGGATGAGCCTTTTCAAGTTGAAGAAGCAGAAACAGTGGAGCAACCACCCCCTCCATTAGAAAAGGTAATTCTAATATTTAAGGCATACCAATGCCTAAACTGTTTATACAGTTACCCTTTAACTAAACTTTTGAGCTTATTAGCTTCTATTGATTGTGAATACAGTTACTTGTTTTGGGTGGAAATGGATTTGTTGGTTCACATGTTTGCAAAGAAGCTGTTAAGCGTGGTTTGACTGTATCCAGCTTGAGCAGGTGCATTATAGCTATCATCAGTCTTTGACCTTATTTGTAAGATTCACTTGTGCTTATTATTATTATTTTTTTATTTTTATGTTTTCTCTACCTAGGTCGGGGAGGCCATCTGGACATGAGCTTTGGGTGAACAATGTCTTTTGGCATCAAGGTTTGATTTTATTTTCCTTGTTTTCTTTTCTGTATGCACTAATTGGCAAATATATGAATCTCTCTCTTTTTTGGTGTATGTAAACAGGTGATGTTCTTTTTCCCGAGTCATTGCAGGATGCACTGAATGGAGTGACCTCTGTGGTACGACTTCTTTTGACACTTCTGTTGTTTTACGAGTGTACAACGTATATTTGGTGAAGTAAAATTTAGGAAATTATACTGAGCGGTCTACTACCATGGTGAAGAATGGAAATTTTTTGTAAGCTTTGAGGGAATTAAATCAAGTGAATAGGTTTTTTTCTTAAAAAAATGTTATATGAAGTTAACAAGGCGAATAACCCATCTTTAGACCCATTATACGGAGCATTGGCTCTCTTTTTCATGCTAATACCAATTTCATATGTTCATGAAGAAGCTTAATCATTAGACCCTTGAATTTATTTGGTTCATCTATTTGAAATGTAGCCTGAGCTTTTTAACATGCAGCTTGTAAGTAGGTTTACTTTTGCTCCTGTAGATGTTTAAAACTTGCCCAAGCGGAACTGTTACTGTTGGATCATTTCATGGAGTGGGCATGGATTATGTGATCTTGAACGATTATTAGGGTCAAGAATGTTTTTATATTGTCTCCTAATATTTTTCCCCAGTAGGTGTGACAATGAAGAAGCCAATTTTTCTCCCTGCTGACAACCTTAATTCAAGCAAGAATCTTCTTAATATTGGGCACTTATGTAAGATGACCATCTCGACACCTCCTGAATCTGTACCTTGTTGAGCACAGGATATATATGGGTGTTAGAATCCTCTGGTCCACGATAAACTGGAGTTACTGTGGCTATGAGAGTTGTTACCTAGTACCAACCTTTAACTGTTTTCTTAATATTTTTTCTTCTTTTTGTCTATTTTAACCAGGGCTTTCTTTGTTTGCTTGACATTTTGTAGATCTCGTGCATTGGAGGTTTTGGCTCCAACTCGCAAATGTACAAAATCAATGGCACTGCAAACATAAATGCGATCAGAACAGCTGCTGAAAAGGGTAGTCTCTTAGTTCTTCCTTTCAGTCCTTTTTCGTTTGTTAATGTATGGCTAAAAAGGAAGAAAAGAGAGAAGGGCCGTCTAGTTGCTTGTGTAACAGTGAAACTGAAAGGAGAGAAATGGCAATCAGTGCAGGGCAAAAGTTTGTTTAGCTTAACCTTTTGAGTTAAAAATATTTGCAAAAGGTGGTTATCGTTCGTCTGAAAAACTGCCCAAATTCTTTAACAGAAGTGCAGGAAACACCTTTGATTGTATATGTTGTCTTCAGGTGTAAAAAGATTTGTCTACATCTCCGCTGCTGATTTTGGTGTGGCGAATTATCTGCTACAAGGATATTACGAGGGGAAGGTACTATTTCTTTTGTTCCTATCTGCAAGCATGCATATTTACTTGTTCTTTTTTATTGGTACTTTTTTTTTGCAAAAAAGTTAGTTCAAGCCTGGAGATTAGATGCGATTGCGGGTCACGTTGACAGTGTTAAGAAGTATTACAAAGGGAATACCAATCAAGCTTATGTAATGCGTGTATCTAAAACCCTTTCTCTGAAGCACAATATGAGAATCTGATGTGACTTGTGACATAACAATTAAGAGACTCACATAGCACCCCAACCACTCGAATTTATGTATTTCTTGAACTATTTTTTCTTTTACCTTACCCATGATGATGTTTGTTAAATTATTACAGAGAGCGGCTGAGACCGAGTTGATGATTAGATTCCCTTACGGAGGTAACAATCTTGTTCTCTGTGAGATTATTGACAATTGAAAATTGGTTCTTTTCTGATCAACAATATTTCCTCCAAATGCATTGCCTAGACTAAGATCAAATGTTCAAGAATTATCGGTTCTTTAAATTTTTTCTGCATCCTGATTCAGTTTCCAAAACCAGTCAAATGGTGGTTTGTTTGGAAAGAATTCTGGAACAGATTTTTTAAATTATTAGTGCTGATGTACAAATTCTTTTTATAGGTTCATTTTTGGAAATGATTCCACAGAATACGATGGTCTCTTTGGAGATTATCTTTAGAACAGTCGTTAAATTACCTTCTATTTTCTTTTTCCAGGTGTCATGTTGAGGCCGGGTTTTATACATGGCACTCGTCAAGTTGGAAGCATTAAGTTACCTTTAGGGGTTATTGGAGCTCCACTGGAAATGGTAAATTCTCGTACTCATTGCAATGCCGTTAATCCTTTTAAGTTAATATGACTTGTCTCTGAGATATATGGATACGTAGATCCTCCGATGATGGTGAAGTCTTCAATCTTTTTATCGCTTTCATCTTTTTTACAGGTTCTTCAACACGCGAAGCCTCTAAAGAATCTGCCACTGGTGGGCCCTCTGTTTACACCTCCTGTGAATGTTAATTCGGTTGCACGTGTTGCGGTCAGAGCTGCAACAGATCCAGTGTTTCCTCCCGGGATTGTTGATGTTAGTGGCATATTGCGATACAGCCAACAAAAGTCAATTTAATCATATGGAATAGTTTCATAATTTCCTTTGTTCTTCGATTCTTACTATGAGATTGTTACGACTCTTTAGCGGTGAAATAAGTTCAATGTTTAGCCGAAGTAGTCTTCATTTTCATACCAGTGCAAGTTAAGAGTGAATAAATTACAGAAATGCACTTCCGAGATAAGAGATCTCCCTGGGCAAGAATATAGTTTTGGAGATGGCATTGTGAAAGGTATTACAGGTATCATTTTCACATATGTTACAGGAACTCGTTGTAAACCCATACAAATGTATTTGGTAAGAGCTCGGGATAAAAATGTGCCGATATACATGGCAACGACAATATAGTTATTTCGCGATGGTCTTAACTCATTATGATTGAAAAACGAGATATTTTTATGCTAACCTATTCCCCTAGACCAAACTAGGCCTAAGTTTTAGTTACTTTTCTAGTCTAAATTGTAGATGATATCACGATTTGAATAGTTAGTCATTGTGAAGTATATTTTATCCTCAATTTTATGTCCATTTCTTTGGTGCGTATAACTTTTTTTTTCATTCTTAAAAGAGCTATTTTTTTGTTTTAAAACGCCAACCAAACTAAGTATACCGAACATATACGTATAAATTTTTTGTAAGTAGTTGAACATGTGCAAATAATAATAATAATAAAAATGGGCCGGAAAAGGAATCAAACCAAAACCTAATAATAAGACAGCTCACTATAGCATATTAGTATATTCAGATAAAACTTTAAAAAAAAGAAGTATCTAAAACTTCAATCCATATGGCTCTATGATTCTTTGAAAACGGAAAATTAATACTTTAAAAGTAACAGCTGGATACGGATCCACCAGAATGCAATTCACTACAAAAATTTTAAATCAACAATTTAGATGACATAAGGTCTGTTTTATTATAGTTTTTAAGCGTAAAAACTTGTTTTTTTATAGGTTAAATAAAAAAAGAAAACCTAAGTTTAAAAGCTGGATAACCATATAGAATTCGTCTGGATGCTATTATTAAGCAAATAAGTTAGTTTATTTTTTATTAAGAAAAAAACTTGATTTTATTATTTTAAAATTTTTAATTTATTTAGGCCAAAATAACAAATAAACTCAACTTAAAAATCGAACAATTATACAATATCCAACTTATAAATAAAAAAAAATGAAACGTTTTTATAAGCAAAGGCCAAACAAGCAATTCATCTGTTTTGTCACCCATCGTACAAACTGATTGGATGGTATTTTGGGTGAATTACACTAATGATCCCCGTAGATTCAATCAATATTCTATTTGATTCTCATAATTTTCCAAATTTTGATAACATTATAGATTTGGGCCCCAAATTTTAATACAAGTAACTTATTTGCTTCCTTGGAAAAAACTTTCCATATGAAGTCCCTGAGAGGCTAAGAATTGGAGATGGTTTCAACATAAATGGTAGTAAAAAGACTACCGTACTGCTAGATAAATCACATATTAGTTACTTTATATAATTTTTTATCATTTAAAATTACTTCTTGTTGGTACAATTGGGTCATTTGTTCAAAATTAAAAGTAGAAAACTATCATCTTTCAACTAAAACTGTAGAGACCAGACAAGATTTTAGATGAGAGTACTGGGACATCTGTGTAAGGTTTTGTTTGGCTGCAACTTATAAACTCCAACTTATCAATATTTTTGCTTTAAAAGTTTAATTGCCCAGCTTAAAGCTGAGAGCTTATTTATCATTTTGACCTAAATATACTGTGAGTTTTAAGTTTGATGCATTTGGGCTTTTTTCTCAATTATAAATAGATTGACTTATTGCTTACAAGCTATATAACCAAGCAAACCACTGATTAATCCACCTACTCCTGTCCAAAAATAATAAGTTAATTTTTCTATTTTGGGGTTTCAATCATTGCAAAATTTAATGGGTTACAAAAAAAAAAAGGCAAACATTGATTCAAGGAATTTTTGTCCTTTTTCATTCTATTCCAATTTTGAAAAATTAATTTTTAAATTATCAAAAAATTGTGATTCCATTATTTGTTAACAGGCTTACCTCGTATGTGACAGCCCATTTACCAGATCGCATGACATTTGAGCCTTTGTTAATCTTCCCAGCATACAAGCTTTGGTTCTCCGGCACTTCCTTTATTATATCCATTATTCCATCTATTCTCACAAATGTATCATCATCCCCCTTCATTATATACTTTGCATTTACCACATTAACCTTCACCACCAAAACCGAACCGAAATTATGTTGCAAATTATTTTTATATGAGTGTAATACGATGTTTATAAAGTATTTTCACACTTACCCCGTATTCGACAATGGCAATCGTTTTAAGAACAACGAGATTGTATTTGTCCATGTAAGGCACTATCACAATGTCTCCATAGAACTCCGCTTCTTTCTTTACCACCGCGTTCACCTCCTTCTTCTCGTGCTGTCGAAAACATTGATTTTTAAATTTAAAGTCCGAAAACAAAGTCGAAGGATCATTAACACATTAGTGGCCACAACGAAGTTCGTACAAAATATTTTCGGTTTTGGATCTATTTGACACTTGGCAAAGCTACCTTAATTTGTTGCCATTGCATCATTTTATACATTCTAACTCTGAAAAAAGAGGCTTGCACAACTACGTTGGACTGAACTATTTCATCGCAACTATTTTACTATGTTTTGGGGATCCACTATTCGGACAATTTTTCAAAATAAAATTTTTATAAAAATTGGGACTACCAATCGGTATACTGATAGTTGGGAACTAACGTCCATGCAATAATTGATACTTCTAATTTGGGAAAATAAACAATCCATTTGTCTCTTACCATTGCCACGAAGAAACGAACTACAATTTTGGAAGACAAGATGAGCGGGTGTTGCATCCATGATTTCCTTATAGCCATGCGTTCCGCAAAATGATTGCCAACCGAGATAATGCCAATAAACATTTCCACATACCCATCCAGCGGAGGACGGGCCGTCCAATTACCAGACATCTCGAGAAGTTTCTCAGGCTCGTTGTTGGTATGTGATGTGGGCAATGGCGCAACATAAATCGAATGCACATCAAGGTCTCCGTCTATGGATAATCCAGTTGCATCCTCTAGCGTAAAACCCTAACGTCATTGAGTAAAAAAGTTTGTATTGAGTATTATGGGATAAAATGGTTAACAATCCTATTCAACAAAATATGGCGTAAAAGTAAGATGCCTGATGAATGGAGAAAGAGTATTTTAGTACTTTTATATAAGAATAGGGGCGATATACAAAACTGTTCAAATTATCGGGGAATTAAACTCATAAGTCATACCATGTAACTATGGGAAAAAGTAATTGAGTATAGCTTAAGGTAAATACTACGATTTCGAAAAATTAGTTTCGATTTATGCCTATTAGATCGACTATAGAAGTAATTTATTTATTGCAACAACTGATGGAGAGATATAAGACGAGAAATAAAGACTTACATATGGTCTTTATTAATTTGAAGAAGGCTTATGATAGAATTTTGATAAATGTACTTTGGTGGGTTTTGATAAAGAAACTTGTTCCCCTTAAATATCTAAATATTATCAAAGATATATATAAAGGTGCAGTTAGCAATATTAAAATATGTGGTGGCTTATCATCCAGTTTCCTATTACAATAGGGTTTCGTCAAGGCTCAACACTAAGTCATTTCTTGTTCACAATAGTAATGGACAAGCTAACAAGACACATTCAAACCGAAGTATCGTAGTGCATATTATTTATTGATGATATAATTTTAATTGATGATATTAGACCGGGCATAAATGACAAATTGAAATTGTGAAGACATACTTTAGAATATCGTGGTTTTAAGCTCAGTAGGTTGAAAACTGAATATGTGTAGTATTGTTTTAGTGGATGAAATATGGTGGATTCGACTATGATTAATTGAGCTGGGGAATTGGTACCAAAAATTGATCATTTTCGATATTTAAGATCAGTTTTCCAAAGTACCAGTGTGATAGAAAGAGGTATCAATCACAGAACCCAAGCAGGATGGATGAAGTGGAAAAGTGCATCCGGAATTTTATGTGACTTAATATGCCTCTACGGTTGACAAATTTTTTTATAAGATCGTAGTATGAATAACTTCATTGTATGAAAGTGATTGTTGGGCTATTAAGAAATAATATGACTACAAGATGAGTGTATTAGAGATGCGTATATTGAGGTGGATGTGTGGTAAGACTAGAAAAGATAGGATTAAAAATGAAGATATTCGGGTTAGGTTAGGAGTGACACCAATTGAAAATAAGATGAGAGAGAGCCGTTTAAGATAGTTTGGACATATAAGAAGGAGACATGTAAGTGCACCGGTTAGAAAGTACGAGAGTATTGGAGTGGAAATGGATATAAAAGACAGAAGTAGACATCTAACTACATGGATACAAATGTTACAAAAGAATATGCGTATTACGATATTGGACAAGAAAATGGCTTTTGATAGGAATGAGTGGTATCAAAAAATTCACGTTAACGATCAGACATAATGTCGTATTTTGTTGCATTTAGCTTACCCAAAATATTGAAAATTTCAAGGCTTGAATGATAATGATGATGATAATTATTTTGTTCTTGCACATTCACTATAAGAGACACATGTGCATTGCACGTATTATCTTTCTCGATATAATTATAAGTTAGTTATTTTTCTTATTTTGTGGAAAAAAAATGATTCGTTTATTTTTTATCTTTTAACTTATAACTATCATTGTCGTTATGATAAAAATGTAATGGCCATCTCTATTATTTATTATTATTGTCGTAAGATATTTTTGTACAGCACTTGTTGTAAGGCCCTATAAATAAAAAGGGCATTAATTTTTGGTAAATGGTAAACCTGAGGGACTAAATTGTAATAAAATTGAAGTGGGTGGGAAAGTTAATCACTTTTCTCTTTCTTTCTCTCCGTTTAACTTATGTTTAATCATCTTTTACATTAACAGAGAGAACGGAGAGAGAAGAGAGGAATAAATCTTAACTCAAAATCTCCACGATCTGAGAGAAGTAGAACTCCGAAAAATGAACCAACCGCAGATTCGGAATCCTCATCCCATCTTCGTTGATTTGAAGTAAATCTCAACCTCTAACTTTTCAGGGTGTTTATCACCATTTTAACCTTAACATTACTAAAACTCATGAAATTGGTTTATTGGTGGTTAGATAATCTTTAATAACGAGTTGTTGTAGTTAATTTTTGTATGGGAGTTGTATGAGCACAAGATGTTTAAGTAGTAGGGCTAAGGCTCGTGTCTAAGGATTATAGGAAGAAAATCAACAATTTTAACGAGGTACATTGCAGAATTTAAGTCCTATACTATTGAAATAATTGTATGAAAGTTGTGTTTTATGGTATAAATTATGCAGAGGAAGTTGAGTTGTTTCGCGGTTGTATAGACAAATTTTCACCGTTTTACGAAAAAGGCCATAACTCTCTCGAGAAAATTTTAAATTGAGTTCCATTTGAACTGTTAGAAAGATAGTTGAATGAGTTTTCAAACTATATATAATTTAATAGGAAAAGGTCTTTCTAAATTTTCTAGTAATTCACTAAAATTCAGACTTTTGGCATTTTAGACAAGTTGTATCGTTTTGATGTTGTGAGGTGTGTTGCAGGCTGTGTGGACCTTAAGTAGACATGCTATACATGTTATTAAATGTTAGAATAACTATAAGAATGATATTATAAATGTAACTTAATCATTGACATAATGGGTTAGGTTATGCTTAGTATTGTATGTAGTATAACTTGGGAGCTCAAAGACCAAGGTTTTTTAGGTTTCAACGAGTAATGTATGTGATAAGCCTAGGGGACCAAGAAACAAGGTTTGTTGAGTTATGATGAATATGATATTTGGTAAGCCTTGGGGCCTGAGGACTAAGGTTTGCTAGGTGATGACAAATATGGTATTTGATAAGCCTTGGGAGTTTAAGTACCAAGGTATGCTATGATATAGTATTTTGAAGGCTTTGGGACCCTGACGATGAGGGTTGATGATAGCGCAGTAGATGATGATCTTGTAAACTAGATGTGTAAGTGTAACCCGATCTATAGGGATCCTTCAACTTGTAGTATCTTTACGCATAAAGTTTCAGGTAGTCTGAATATATGTCCAAAGATGTAAGATAAAAGAAAAAAAAAATAGAAATGATACAATAACTATTACAGCTCATGTCCCCACTACAACAATCATCTTGCCATAAATATACATGATACGGCCATCGAATACATCATTATAAACCTTTATAAACATAATTATACAACTCCAACTTATTAATAATAGTAAACCAAATATTTATATATACAAAATCAAGTTGTAGGCTTGACAAAATAATTAGAGGGAAGATATAAGTATGTCATTCACCTCACATACAAGAGCTAGAATATACCTATACTTTCGTATAAAGCCAACTGTAAATTAGAGTGCGCTTCAATAACCACATGTACTACATCAAAGTATGATGCAACATATCTCTTGGCTACAAAATGTACTCCTACAAAAAGCAACTTCACAACCTATCAATCACTTCCTGAGCCAAACTCTGGACCTATAAATATTTTAATAACAATGTACAAAAGGGAGAGAAAATGTATGGGGTCAGAAATAAAAAATATGATAAATTTGAGAGTAAGCAGTAAATAGCATGTATCTAACATGTAAATGAACATATTTATTATATATATTATTACATATGTAAAGGTGTACACATACAACCATTACTTATAAAGTAACATCCGTATTCGAAAACATAACTCGTCTATGCCAACTACTTAAAGAGGCAACACACACACACACACATACATACATATAGGAGACTTATATCGACCATACTTTCTTCTAACCAATGCACTTATGCATACGAGACTTATCTCATTTTCACTTAAAAAGAAAGTTAAGACTTATCCCTTTGCTTTATCTTTTAAAACAAAAATGGGAGCTTCTCATACCATTTTTAAATCAATTTCGGCGTTTCACATTGTCCTTTTTCGTAAAACAATTTGGGAATTTCAAATGGCCTTGGGTAACTTATTCCCATATGTTTATGATTTTTGGGTACTTATTCCCTTATGCTTATGATTTCAGGTACTTGTTCCCTTATGCTTATGATCTTGTTATGTTTATGAACATGAATGCTTATGATCATGTTATTCTTATGAAAATGAATGCTTTGCCAAATGCCTTACTTAACAAATACGCCACAACAAAATGCGACATGAATGATCAACGTACTTACTTACATAATTGTCATAACAAATTGTGACCTACAAATGCTTATACATACAATCAAATGTATGAGTATTCAATCAAACTTAGGCTTAAATAATGTACAAGCTTCTTACACTTATAAAATAAATATGCTACCACTACTTATATATAACATGCTTCCAATACTTATTCATACACTTACATACTCATACATACGTCCCCAACTTATACATTATCCACTTACTTATACTCACTACACTACTTATACTTACTACGCGTATTTATACGCTTACTTACATTGCATATTTGCATCATATACTTACTTCATATATTTGTACTTACCTTACATAATTTAATGCCTTGATTTAATTGTAAGGCATACGGGGAATATAATCCATACATAAATGAATTGTACTCCTAAAACTTAAAACATGAACATACATTCTATCTACGTACATATGTTCAAACTTATACTATTGTTTGTTTCTGTCCATATCTTAATATGTATGCGTCCAAGTGCGCCACTGAAAGATTACTCCAATGCTTAATCAAAATCGCCCCTTTCTTAGTTTTCCCAAATGAGTTTTCTACACCATACGAAATGAGGCGAACCTAACCAAGAAGTTGTCTACGAAAGATAAGAAATAAATTTGAATAATTTATTTCAATGTAACTCGACACAAAAATTGAGATAAATTTAACGAAAATGGAAATTAACGACACTTACATCAATATATACGCCTCGTAATGAAAATAAAAAAAGAGTGGAAACTTCGGAGCCAAATAACGAGCAATTCTAGATGATATTGCCTCGTAAACACCGAAACTTTGGCCCCCCCAAGACGATCTATCAAACGAACTTAGATCATATTGCACCTAGATATAAAAATGATCCATATGATGTAAGAAATAAGAAAATCCAATTTATTTCAACGTGCCAAAAAGACACGAAAAATTAGGAAAAACAAACGAAGGCGAGAGAAAGGAAAACTTACTCCAAAACCTTCTCCTCGAAGCAAAGATTCCAAAATCCACTTTTTAATCTTGGGCGAACTCCCGACCTAGATGATTCTGAGCTAAAATGTTAAAAAATCCATTTCCTTCATATCCCCCTCTCTCTTTCTTACTGACTGGAAAAATGGGAAAAATAATACTACCCACGCAAAAAATGGGAGAAAAAAACTGGTCCCCATTCGACACTGTCGTTCAAACGACATTAACCTCGTTCGAACGGTTCTACTGTTTGAATGGCACAAAAACTACTGTTCGAATGGTAGAATCTGCAACCATGCAGTTTTAGAATCTCGAAGATTTTTCTAAGGTACTGGGTGAAATTCCAAAAATCTTAATTATTGACAAACTTCTCCAAAACTCATTCTACACTTCGAAAGGCTATTCCATGACTACTAATGCCATACAACGAGTTTATAAAAAACATGATATGACTATGAATGGAAATGCCATAATTATGAATCATGATCAACAATATCATAATGATCATGCAACAACTACAATGCCACCAACGAGAATAAATAATATCACTACTAACTATAATAATATTATTTATAATCACAAAAATTTATACGAATTTTTTGGGAGTCACAGAAAGGTTCGACTAGGTGTTTGAATTGAGGCTTCCTTTCAAATGTAGAGAGCAGACATTGTACTTTAGGAATTCATTGCCAAAATAGGTCAGAAGCAAATGGTGATAGACAAATTGGGTTTAAGGGGATAATGTTAAACTTTGGTCTCGTCCGAGATTGAATCTTAACAATTTCATATTTCAGTTAAAGTTTTTTGTACATTTAATAAGGTACGTATTTAATTTCATATTATTAATATTGCGATTTTAGTTTCGTATCTTAATTTATTACTAAATTATACAGTGGGAATAACAAGGTGAACCAAATTCTGTTATAGGTTTACGTTATTGGGATGGATAATTAAGTATGAAGCTAAAGCTTGCATAATTGTCAAAACAGAAGCGCGGGAAATTAAATGGAAAACAAAAGTGGGAAGCGAGATCTAAAAATATCGGGAAAATGAGAATATGATTGTAAAATTTATCGGATATAATTATAAAATGTGTAGGTAACGTAAAGAAAACATATTTGATTCTGGAAAATATTTTTCAAACTTATGAATACCTGTTATACTTGAATTTCTATACTTATTTTTGATATTTTTTATAAACATACTAGTCACAATTTAACAGAACATACACAAAAAAAAATATATTTTTTAGCATAAAAATGTGAAAAATACTATATTTTATTATATTTTTTAATTAATTTTGCGTTAATTTTGTATAAATATGTACTCGTCAAATTTTCTATAAGTTTCCTATTAGTATCTGTAATGTTTCTTAGTCGTTTTCCCTATATTTTCTATGTGTATAATTCGCATTTCCGAGACATTTTCTAAGCGCTTCCGATAAGTTTCCTACGCATTTTCGAAGTATTTCCTACACGTTTTCCTTTAAAAAAAATTTGGCATTTCGTCTTAGTGTCAATAATGCGTTTCCGACCTAAAATCACTATAGTTTTACTTAAAACAAAATTAGAAATATTGATCTTTTTTGGGCTATTTTAATGTGGTAGAAATTGAAAACTTCAAGTGGTGGTGTTAAAAGTCTTCCACTCGAGGGGTGTTTTGCATTAGTCATAAGGTTTATGTTTTTGCATTATACCCAATAATTTCGAAGATTTGGTGGTCGAGTTTAAACAATCATATATTATTAATTTATTAAATTCTAAGCCCTTTTGCAATAAACAAAACAGTGTAAATGATTATTTTCTTATTTTCCGAATTGGCCTGGTGGCCACTAATTTATATTTTACAAATGATGAGATTGACAATATGATTGAAAACAAATAAACAATAAGTTAGTGTATGCATGAACAACGATAAGGCTTCGTTAATATTGTGATATCCAAATAACATAAGATAAAATATTTTTAATATATATTAGAATTCTTCTGCTTATTAAAAAAAGGGTGAAAAAAAGAAAAAAAAGAAAGTGACATAATAAGTGAAGATATACACCGATTGCTCTTTTGTTTCTTTTCACATATAATAGACATGTATGAGCTGTATTTGTCATGCAAATATTCCTTTTAGTACTTTCAAAAGAACGTAACGGTGTGAGACACAATTTTAGACGTTATAAATAAAATGTTGTACAAGTAATTAGGGATATGAGCATAAAAATTTATTGGGATTTGAAAATTTTGCATGAAATCCCACTTTAATTTATGTTTTTGCGTAAAATCCTCTTATAGTTTCAGATTCGTTGCAAAATATCTCATTAAATCTATTTAATACCAAAATTACCCTTATGAAAGAGAAATAGTATTCAATTTTTTAGCAGTAAATGAGAAATGTTCTTCTACTTTTATTCAACACATTATTTTAACCAGTAATAAATATGTACAATGTATTAATGGGATGTATAATATGCCTTGATGGATTTAATTATATGAGCAATAATATTGGAATTAAATGGTTTTGGTGGAATATGTACTTGAAGATATATTTTTGAATTTGCATTACTATATGAAATCAAATATTAATCATATCAATGAAGATTTTAGTTGTAAAAAAATAATATCACAAAAACAATAAAGTAAAGATAATACGTAAATCCAAATACTCATTTTTAAGAGTCTACACATATTTAGAACTAACAATAAATAATTAAATTATTATTTTTGTTATAATAATTTATTAACTTTCTACAATATTTCTCATAGAAGGATAATTTTGGTATTAAATAGATTTAGTGCAAGAAATTTAAAACCACAAGAATATTTTATGAAAAAAACAAACCATGGGGAAATTTTATACAAACTTTCCAAACCATAAGGGATTTTTGTATTAATATCCCTAAGTAATTACAAAATTGTTTCTACAAATTCTTATTATTATATTATGTTTTTGTGGATCATAGCCTTTGTAGCCTTTGTTGTATAAAATTATTACACGCTATTCGTTCTCCTCAGAAAACATATATTGTCGTTGTGTGTTAGTTTACCAAAATATCACTGTGAATTATTTTTTCCAATGATCGAAATGGGCTTATTTTGAATTATTTACCAATAGATATCAACTTTAACAAAAAATTTAAATTGATAAAATTATGCCCTACCTTTTATTTTAATTATTTTTTTTTCTTGTAAACGAAAAATTTTTAATCCTATGAATTATCTGCATTATAAATGTAAATAAATAATTAAAAAAATGAAGGGATAAAATCTTATCAATTTAGAATAATTTAGTTTGAACATTTATGTAGCCATCATCTCTAAATTTAAGCACACTATGAAAGAGACCAAATGTATCAATTTTTCATAAAACGTGGGACTAAATCCGACTTTTTAAAACTTTAGGGATTATTTGGATTCCATTAAAACTATGGGGATCATTCGTATGGTTCACCCACATATAAACGACTTTTTATTAAAACTATGGGGACCATTGGAGTAATTCATCTAAAAAATAAAGGGTAAATGACACTTTGCCCCAGGCGGTTTCTCATAAGTTAATTCAACCCCAAACGGTTTTGAAATTACACTCTGCCCCTTGAGAGAAACTAACTTTGAATAATGTGTAGAAAGACTCTCCTACCCTCCCTCTTTTACTAGATTTATACTATTTTCATGAGGTCAATTATGTGAGGAGAACTAAATTTTGATTTTATAAATCTACGTAACAAACTTTCATTTTATCCGGGCTTGATTGAATACTCCAATATTTATTATGATCTTTTTTTATTAGAATATAATGATATATAAGTATAAACTACTAACTCAAACCAACCAAGAAATGTATACCTTGTTGGCTTAACTCTATATTTTGCAATTCTATTTTTCCTAACATATATTACTAATAACTACTAATGTTGTAAAAATTTCTTAATGAATAAGTAAAAAAATTTCACTATTTATAAAAATATGCAAGAAAAATAATTTCACAAAAAAATTGGTTTTTGGGACGCATTGACACATATAATGGGTAGGGTTTAGCACATGAAGTAGGCACTAATTTTAGGTCCAAACGTTTTGGTGGAAAAATTTTAGAACTGGAAATTGTATTATCAGAACAACCGTCCCCTCCACATGCTTACATAAAATATAGTTTTTTTTTTATTATTATACTACTAAGATTGTTATTTAAGGAATGAGTATGTTAACTTTATTTTAACATTTGATTATCGTTTATTATGAATATGCTTAGTGATAAAGAAAAAGAACTTAGTCCATGAGATTCTCACTATTGTCGTTGCTATTATTTTTACTGCAAAATTATAGAAATCTATCGATAATTTTATAGAATTTATGAGATGATTTGTTATGGGAGTTTGTATAAAAAAAAATCGAAACTATTGATAATTTTCATGAAGTTGAGAATGAATATAGTTGCGTTAGATTCTCTTATTTTTCTCCCAGAATTTGTTCTTAATACTAATTTCAATAAACAATGAAAGAATTAACAGTCAAAGTCTGAAAATTAATGAAAATAGAATATTTGAAAATTATCCAATTTGCAAAAATTAAGGGCGTACATTGCTCTTCATTGTTAGCAGTATATTTCATAAGGTGGTCGTACAAGGGTATTTTAGACATTAAATGGATATATTTTGGACGAAAAAATGACTTTCGATAGGAATGAGTAGCGTCTAAAAATTCCCGTCAATGACCCAACGTGATGTATTATTTTGTTTCATTTAGCCTACCCTAATTTATTGGGATTTTTAAGGCTTGGATGATGATGACGACGACGATGAAATGGATATATTTTGAAATTCTATTTGATGTTCACTTTACCTTGAAAACTTGGGTGCAAAGTGTGGTAGAGACAATTTCAGAAACCTCATAGGGTTTTCTGTAGTTGTCAGAAATCTCGTGGGGGCAATGTGTAATTTACCCAAAAAGAAAAACTTTTTATGAATGGGAGAACACCGGCTGACAAAGTAGCGAATTTTTAGTACCAAAAATAATTTTTTTAAAATAAAATTATAAAATTGGTTTTGAAAATTTTTATTATAAATAATTTTATTATAAAATTTTCATTTTTGTAACTAAAAAAAACTCAACACCTTCACATCCCTAAAAATAGTGGAAGACGCTCCTGTCTTGCACGCATTGTTTGTTTTCATATTTTAAGGTAGCTGAAAAAACTGCATCTTCTGTTTTTGGATGAAACTTTTTCTAATTTTGGAAATCACATTTAACTCTTCCTTTATATCTTATAGTACCTTTTTTTTTTTTTATTATTAGGAGAATAGTCATAAGCATTGAAGAAGTTTTTCAAAAAAACAAAAAAATAAAAAAATTTGAAGAAGGGTATCAAATATTTCTTCTTCTAGTTTCACTTTTTATCTGCAGTTTCTAAATTTTCTCGTTTTTCTTTTCTATTGTTTCACATTTTATTTCCTCCTACTTCACATTTTCTTTGAAGTTTCTAAATTTTTTTGTTTTCTTTTCTGTGGTTATTTTGTTACCTCCAGTTTCATACTTTTTTTGCAGTTTCTAATCTGTTTGTGTTTTTCCCTTCTTTTTTTTCCACTCCTCTTTCCTTTTGCAATTTCTAAATTTCTGTTTCTGTTTCTGTTTTTGTTTTTGTTTTCTAAGCTAGGAGAAGTATACAGAATTTCCATGGAAGAGATGGGTAAAAATCCCCTACAAACGCCTTCAAGTGAACCATCAAGGTTGAAAAGACCAGGATGCCCTTCATCTCCACGGCCCCGACCGTCAACTGACCCGTCGAGGTTGAAAAGACTAGAATGCCCTTCATCCACACTGTCCCGGCCACGATCAGGTCCTTTCTAATGACTTTATTTGAATGTTTTTTTTTTCTTTTCAAAATTATACCAGAGTTAATTTATTTTAGTGTGTAATGAGCTATGATGGTTGTTATATACAGCAATATATCTATTTAGGTATAATATAATTAATTAGTTTAATTTTTTTTTTTTTCTGATTTTCCTTGTTAATTTTCATGCTATGTTGAAATAAAAAATTTTCAATATCCCATCTGGTGTTCAAAATTGATCTTGAAAAAGCTGTTCCTTCGGATATATTTTAAACTCATGATCCGATGCACGAGTTACGTGTATTATTTTTTTTATTAGACTAATTTTAATTATTTTTTTTTTAAATTGGATGATTTTTATATAGCATCTTGTATTTTTTTTCCCAATTATTTATAATTTTATAATAAATCGGATTCGGTAAGATTTATACTATGATAATGTTTTTACAAAAAAATTAATATCATTTAGGTTAATTTTAGTTATGAGAAAATATGTATATATAATGACGCTACTTTACAAAAAAATTAATATCTATTTAGGTTAATTTTAGGTATTTGAAAATTTTATTATGATAATACTTTAAAAAATTAATGTTAATTAGGATAATGTTCATTAATTTATAAAGAATCATAGATTGGTATGAATTAATTTATAAAAATATTTTTATTTTTAAATATAATTTTAGTCATTTCTATTTAATAATAATTTATTTTATATTTCTGCAGATATATATATATATATATTTGTGTGCGTGTATATATTAGGAATGTGCATGATATTATAGAAATTTAATAATTTTTATTACGGTATATTGATACATATGTATATAATTTCAATAATTTATCTCATGGTAAGTTTTAAAAATACTAATTTAATGGGTGACATGTCAAAAAAAATTCTGCTGATAAATATTAGCAGATATAGCTATAGGAACATACAACAGATATTAGGGGCGAATGTCTTAAAAATGCATTTTCTTGAAAGCTAGAGCCTTTTCATCATTTTTTACCAATGACTCAATGGTTAGATGACTCAAAATTAGAATGCACAGACAGTTTTATTTTAAGTGTATTCGCAGAAATGTCCGATGATGGGTTTCTGTTCGGTCCAATAGGTTCAGCATGGTGAGGTCTTGGGCAAAAATGGAGAGTGATTTAATCTTGCCCATTGAATGCGGGCAATAGTATTGTCCGGATGACAGGTTTTGAGTTCGGAAAATAATTCCGGATCAGAGCAATTTGACTGTTTGGTTTCCTTTCGGTAGGTTTTGATTGAGACCTATGTATATCATATTTCGTGTATTAGGTCCTTCGGACATAAACACCGGTTTAGCAAAGACTTGGAGGATTAGCCTGGTTTGGGTGAACCTCGGTAAATCTTGATGTTTTTTGTTTATTGACTTGTGTTTTATTATCTTGTTGGTGAATCATCTACGGTTGTTTTATGCGATATCATGTGGTCCCGATTAGTTAATTGGGAGTTGTGGCTTTTCCCATATCAAGATTTTGCACAAGTCATTTTTCGAGACGCCTTTTTTTTGACTGAGCATCTTAACTATCGAAAAAGTTTCAGCTAAGGACTAATGAGATTTGATGCTTCTTCATGCATATGTTAATCATGGGTGATATAGTTATTCGCACACACCTTATTACATACTCCGATTTCATCGAACTACGAAAATCTCTGTGTTTTAGTTTTACGAGCATTTATTGTTCAAAGTTCAACCAAATTCGGTTTCAGTGACAGCACCAATGCTCGGAACTTTAGAAGATCCTTTCAACATAGCAGAAGACGAAGATGACAAAAAGCCCATAATCGACCCGTTATCGAGGCTCCGACCTTTTTGGTTCCCAAATCAAGAACAAATACCTTCACAAAATTCTCCGGAGGAATCCGTTATAATCAAGCAGATGAAGAAGTTGTTGGTGTCCAAACTCTTCGCACCGAACAATATAACTATGGAAATCAATGCCATGATCGACCATGCAAACGGGACTTTCCACACTTTGGCATATTTGTGGGACAATGATGTGGCATTTTACGATGCTATCCGATCGTACATCTATTGGTACCACGAGTGGGTCGTCGCAGATGCGCTCAGAAATCGGCTTTGCAAGGAGATCATAGACCAACATGAGAAACTTGAAATCGACTTGAAAAAGGCTGAAGAAGGTGTACAAAATGCCGAATCTAATCTCTCGATTGCGAAAAATGAGGTGGCGTTAATACGAGAAAAGATAAGAAATTTGGAGCAAGAGCTGGTTCAGAGGGAAGATCGAGTGATTATGTTGGCTGTTGAAAAAGAAAAATGGGAACGGGTTCGTCATGGTGTGAATGTTGGGCTTAAAGCGGCCGTGGCGAAGGGAAAGGAGAGCGAGGAGACGTTGAAGAAAATCGATGATCGACGAAAAGCAGCTGTTAGTGGGATCTCCGAGATGAGAAAGCTGCTAAAAAGCTTTAGCCAGTAGTTATATATTTCTCCCGAGACTTGTTCTGTTTTGATTATTTATCGACATTACTAGGTGTTCACTTGAGTATATATATCCTATCATGTTTAGATAATATGCGATAGTATGCTCGTAGCCCGGGAGTTTGAGTAACACGAAAGTACTTTAAGTATATAATCTAAGGTCGATTAAATTATAAATCAGGCTTATGTTTTCTGATATGTAACAAGTTGAGCATTGTATATAAAGGACTCAAGGTGAAGGTTAGGAAGGTTCATGAGCGGATGTATTGAAGATAATAAATAATATATGAATGGTCGGTCATTGTTCCAGACCAAACGGCAGTAGTTGCAACCTGTTGCCGTTAGGCAATGGTTTAGAATTTCAGGTCACAGGAATCGTGGGTTCTGATGCCAGTCAACACGATGTTCAAGTTGTTAACCGAATCAAAAATGCGAAGAAGAGGCTTGTCATGCTTGTTGTAGTTGTCGGTCGTCTCCACGAAAATTTGTACGTACTTGAATACTTTTATTTTTGTAAGCTAGAGTAGCGAAGCATTAGCCGACCAATGGTGGCTGGGAGCCATAGCCCTCCGACTTCCGAAATTGTTTCAAATTTCGTGTGTAAAGTCGGAAATCTTTCCGAGATGTCCACTGTACAATCCTCCCTGCGAAATGAGAAACAAAGTCTCCATATAGAAGAAAGAGGCTCGGCGGCCCCCCGTCAGGACTCTTAGATCTGCCACTTTAGTTATTTCATTTTGGACCCCTGTTTTATTGAAAATTTTGAATGAACGAACGAACACTTGAGATTTTTCTTCATAAAAACTAGTAAATTTTTGGCAGTGATAGGCTCCGTGGTCTTCATGATTTGATTTTTCTACGTAAAAATCTTGGCGTTCCTTTACGTTTATTTTCGCGTATACATGTTATTGATCATTATACTTTCAAGGGAGTTGGAGATTATCGATTCCTTGGGTAGCTAAATTTCACGGACGTTATCAAGATCGTCGGGGACGCCATTGAACTGAACTAAGTTAGAGAAAAACAAGGTTTTAGCATTTATCGCAATTTCTTTTGTTTTACTTTTGCCATTGCTTTGGTTTTGCTTTTTGTTATTTTTTCTATTTTGGCAACTCAAATTTCACATAGGCTATTTTGCTTTCGCTAATTAAGGTTTTATGTTTTTTGCTTTTGTTTTTTTGTTTTTTTAAAAAGAATTGTGTACTCAAATTTAACATACGGCATCAAGATCCCGCAGGGGCAAAATTGAACTTTCGTCATTTTTTTTCACTTGGCTACTCAAATTTCAAGCACGTCATCAAGATCCCTCGAGGACGCCATAGAACAGAACCAAATTAAAGAAAAAAAACCAGGTTTTAACATCGGACGGGGATACAATTTGTTTTCTTTTGCTCTCGTAATCGTTTTGGTTTTTTCTTTTCATTTTTTTAGTATTTTAATTTTGCAACTCGAATTTCACATTCGTCATCAAGATCCCTCGCGGACACAGCAAACTAAACTAAGTAAAAGAAAAACAAGGTTTTAGCATCCGATGCTGTCGTTGTTTTGTTTTTTGCTTTTGTCGTTTTCTATTTCGTCTATTTATAATTGACGTACGCACACAATTGAACTTGAAATAAACTACTAATCACTTCTACTAACATTCTGAGAGATCTCGTCCGTATTACCAACATATATATATATATATATATATATATATATATATAAACACAACGTTCTTGTGACAATTTACGAACGAGTTGTTTGACAAACCATTTTGACGTTTTCGTGAATTCGAATTTCATTCTTGCCAAACATGAAATTACAAGTTTTTCTATGTGTTAATACCAACATGCTCCTAACATCAAAAGCACTTTTCACACATTGGCATAAAGTGTTTATAACACTCATAAAATGAAGAATGTGCTTCGCCTCATTTTCATTTTTCTACTAACTATTTCGTCAATCGTCATTCTATCATGAAACCTCATTTTTTAATAGCTCGAACTATATTTATTGGAAAGCACGAATAAATTTTTTTCTCATCGTATAGAAGTGCAGACCAAGTGGGAAAATCAAGGGGGAAAAACCTCCAAAAAAGTGCAACCTTGAAAACCAATCCGATTGCTGTAAACAAGGCGGTGGAAGGCGGTGGCCCATCAAAGTGCGACGGGAAGTACCACTCGGATGAAACCGCGGTGGTGACACTGTTGAGTGGATGGTTCAAGAACAAGAAGAGGTGCCACAATTATATAACTATACACACGAATGGGAGGAGCATGAGGGCTAAGGTGGTCGATGAGTGTGACTCAAAGATGGGGTGCGACTCTGTGCATGCTTACCAGCCACCGTGCCCAAACAACATCGTCGATGCATCAGAGGCTGTTTGGAAGGCTTTGTGCATGCACGAAAAGGATTGGGTTTGGATGGCAGTTACATGGTCCGACTAGCGAACAAGTTTCAACAGCAATTTTCACAAGCTTACAAAAAAATTTGGACTAATTTCATGTTTTGTTACTTTTTTCATCATTGTGGTTGTGTGTTAGCAGAACAAATTGTTTGGTTGGAAATTTTAATTAAATAAGCTAATTTGTTTTTCGTTAAGGGAAAAAAACTAGATGCATCCAGCTTAAATTGTTATTAAATGCTGAATAGATTCGGTCAAAAACTTCTCTCTTATTTAAGTTAAAATAACAAATAAACTCAGTTTAAAATTTGCGTTGTCAAATGCTATCCAGTTTTTAATCGAATAAGCTGAAAAATTAAAGTTTATAAATTGCAATCAAACAAAAGTTTATTTTGGAGCTTATTTTGCCGAATTAAATTATCAGATTGAAACAATGTGGTCGAACAATTTGTCCTGCAAATATTTCAAATACTTAAATAAAAAAATCGAGCAATGGACCATCTCCAATTTTGTGCACCAACAAGTCTCACCCCTTGATTGTGAACAGATTAATCATTTATTTAGGATGGGTTTAAAAGTTGTCCTCGATTGCGTGCTCTAACAAGTCTTGTGTGAGCGCCCACACGACGATGTAGAATTATACGTACGTACTGCATAGTTCCGTTACTTCCGATACTATGATGACTTGTCTAGCATTATTTTGCGCTACCATGCTACCATCTAAGAGTGATTTTTTAGTTGAGTGTGAAGTGCGTACTTGGTTGATCTTGATAATCACCTCATCGCTCGTACCAAAATGTTCTCAATGGATTATAAACGGAAACTAATCAAATAAACAAGGCATTAAACATATGAAGATTTTTTTTTCATCCAAACACCGTTGGTATATATATATATATCTATATATTTATTTATTTAATTTTTACCAATCGTAATATGTAAAGCAATAAAAGAAAGTTACAAGAATCAAAATCTAGTACCCTCTTAATCAAAATCTCTGCCATTAGTTGGAAAGCAATATTATAGTCTACAGTTGCGTTATCAATTATGGAAGTAGAATATATGGCTATAATTGAGGTAGTGAAGGAAGCTATTTGGTTGCAAGGGCTACTCGGCGAGTTGGATTTACAATAGGATCATACGATTGTTCATTGTGATAGTCAGAGTGCCATACATTTAACCAAAAATCAAATGTATCATGAGCAGACCAAATACATTGATGTTATATCATTTTTTCCGATATATTATATCTCAAGGGAAGATAAATGTTCAAAAGATCGGTACAATGGATAATCTACCATTTATGTTAACTAAGCTAGTACCTACATCCAAGTTCAATCATTTCTTGGACTTAATCGGCATACAGAGTATTTGAGGACCCTTCCTGATTAAGCGAGTATAGAGAAAGGGAGTTTCATGTTTGTATCTACATGGGATTAAGGTGGAGATTTGTTAGACAAGCCTCATATTTAGCATGACCTGTGGCTTCATGTTTGGTGTGGTCTCATGTTTGGTGTAAACCTTGTGGCCTTATGTTTCACATGACTTCATTGACAAGACACCTTTTAGTTTAAATAGGTGCCATAGGCAAAGGCTCAAATCATCAAAAAATTTCAACTAGTAAGAGAAACTAGTATTTGAGTGTACAGGTGGTGTAATGAAATATATATTGAGAGTTGTGAGGTTAATTATTGGCTACATATTAATTTGTTAGAATATTGTACCAAGTATTATTGAGTATTTTTTACATTTTGTAACCTCTTATTATACTAGTGAAATATTTTCCAGTGTTCACATTGGACTAGGCGTTAGGGCTGAACCACTTGTATTGTTGTCTCTTGTGCGTTGCCATATTTTCTATTATTTTCCCATCTCCGCTACTTTATTGCCATAATAAATCTTTATTACAGAATTTCGTCACAACATTATAGCTCAATAACAATGAAGTAGGAAAAAGATCGCCACTAATTAGGTCAGATATAAATAGTCGTTAATATAGAATCCACAATATCTAAACAAATATTCAAACTTAGTGATTAATTAAACCATATTGTAATACTCCCCTCATAGAGCCGTTGACGGATCCAAAAATATGTATCGGCTATAAAATTACAACTGTACGGTATCAATTATAATTTTATCGATAAATCCGCATATTGAATCTCAGGAACTCCTACTAACGAGAAAAATTACTTAGACGTTTCTATCAAATATATTTTTCCAAGGAAACTTAGTCAAATAAAAATAAAAAATAAACATCGCCTATAAGGCCCCAAAATTTTCAACAACACTGTAGCAACACTGTAGCATGTTGAACAGTGATTTTAAGAGATAAAATTAGACTTCTGTATGTCTACAGCATGCCATGACCTAATTTTGAGACGGT